>CM065461.1:8762234-8949904 GCA_032872475.1 Leptopilina myrica (nomen nudum)
TGTAGATTACTATAAAAAATCTTTAATGTTTCATATTTTATAAACGAAAAATTAATCATATTAAAAAAATTATTTATTTTAATTTCTTTAATGTATATTTAAAAAGGCCGTTCATAAATTATGTGAAGTATTTAGGGTAGCAAAAATAGACAAAATTTGTGTCCTAACGCGGTGAAATGGACCTTATGCCCCAAAAAATTAATTTTTAGTTATTAATGCCTTTATATCGATTGAAAAAGTCTGGATAGAATGGTATCAATAACTCAAAATTAATTTTTTGGAACGTAAGGTCCCTTTCACCGCGTCAGGGCACATTTAGAAAAAATACAGAAAAAATATAAAAAATACAGCGAAAAATATTGGAGTTGATATTTATATTTTTTTAGGAAAAAAGTAGAAGTTTTCAACAAGGGTACGGAACCCTCGGTGTTAGTACGAGTTCCACTCGCACTTTTCCAGTTTTTATTGTATAAAATTGCCACTGACTGCTGCACAAGTAGAACCGAGAGAAACAAAGCGGCAAAACAGCAAGATACTAACAGCTTTTTGTTTTGTAGGAGAACAATACTACTACTATTTTCTAGGAAAAGAGAATATTTGAAAATATAATGCAAAATTTCTAAATTTCAGATTTTTCCCATACTTAAATGAAAATTTTTTAAAAAACTGCTGCTAGTTTTTCCCAATACTTTGCTATGGTTTTCGTATATTTTAAAAAAGAAAAAAATTGAAAATAAAAAAAAAATAAATTTCTGAAAAGCTGCTGCCGATTTCTTCTCATACTTAACAAGACTTTCTATAACACTTTAAAAAATAATAAAAAATTGAAAGTAAAATGAAAATTTACGAAAAATTAATTTATTTTAACATTCAATATTTTTTATAAAACTGTACTTTGCATCCATCTATCAGCAAGTACTTAATTTAAAAAAATTTGATATTGGTTTTAAACAATAAAGTTTTTAATACATTTCTATTCAAACAGTATTTTTTAAATGAAGTAATAGTTGTAATTATTTATTTATATAAACTTATTAAACTACGGCAACTTTTTTGTATTAGCTTATGCCACAAAACAAATAAACTATATATAACTATAATTAACTATATATAATAAACTGTATAATTTTTAATTAATAATAATTGATAAATGTAATAGTGACTGTTGTTGGAGAATGTAAATAAGAGTTTCGAGTTTTCTTGTACCATAACATTTGATGTTGATCAATTTGACGGTAATCCGAATTTCCTGCCTCGTTTGACGTGAAGAGACGTATACAGATTCTGTAATGTTGAAATTTAATTTAATTAAATAAATGTGAATATATGAATATTTTGCTAAAAAGGGCACTTTTTTACACCTTGTTATTAAAAATATCGTTCGTAACTTATGCGAGCAGTTGGCAATTTTTGAACTAGCACTTTTTTTAGAACAAACTGTAGGCGAAGCGAATTTTAGGTTACATTACTTATAAATCATTTGTAACTGTCAGAAAATTTTTATTTCTATTAAAATATAATATCATCAACTTACAAATTTTGAGTTTTATTCCAAAAAAGTCCTCATTCAAAAATTGTCAACTGCTCGCACAAGTTACGAAATATACTATTTATAAAGTTTTTGTTAATGTTTTATTTGTATAAAACCAAATTTTTCAACTTATTTCAATTATTGCACAAATTGTTTATTGTGGATTAGTTAAATTTTATATATAAATTTATAAAACCCAATGGACATAGGCGTCCGTGGGATATTCTTTTCAGAACGTACTTAGGACATTGTAACACATCTTTAAAATATCCTCAGGATATCTTAACAATGCCTAAGTAGCACGCTGTATCACCCGAGTAGCATGCCGACATTTGTCGGAGATATTCATGTGATACTAGAGAAGTGTCTAAATGTCCACTTCTTGAATGTCCCTGTGACATTCCTGTGATATTAATGAGTCATATGGATATTTTCAGGAAGGTCATAATTTCGTAATTAAAAAGAAAATCACCATTTAAATATTAAGTGGAAAGGCGGAGAATTTAAATTGGAATATTTAATGTAATAAATTTCTGTACGGTCATTTGGGGTAAATGTAAACAGTTTCTGTAAACATGTTTCTGCTAAATTTACAAATAAGTTTGACGTCAATATTTTACCTCAGCTCACCTACAAGATGTTCTGAGCATTGCCAATATTTTATTTCGACAATTGTCAATGCCATAGTGTAAGTTATCTTTTAACGCAAAAAAGATTAAAAATCAAAAATTTACTTTTTCAGTATTTTGTCTCGAATTTGCATAAAAATAAATTAAAAAATCAAACTAAAACTTTTCATTCTTTCTTATTAATGCCTTAACAAAAATTGACTTTGATTTGAATGATTATTGGATCTGACATTTTTAAATTTAAAAATTCAATTTTAGATTCGTATTCAGCAAGCTTAAAAACTTCTTTTTACCAAGTTGAATGAAAATCTATTACAATTTTTCCAAGTTATTCAAGTTTTACATTACTAATTTTGTAATGGTTGATTGTTTATTTTATATGATACATTATCAGTCAACTGGTTGATTTACACATCTACGAAGAATTTTTTTCAGTTTTTCCATCCCTTAAAACAGTAAAATACTTGAAATAACTTGTTTCTTAAACCTCGCTTAACTATAGTGGTGTTTACATTTACCCCGAATTTTAGGAAAATTTCAAAATCTCAGGGTAAATGTAAACAGTCAGTTTTCGTCAATTCAGGTGCATCAATATTTTTTTGTACGTCATAAAATTTTTCTAGGGAAATAAAGTAACAAGTTCATGAAAAAATACGTCCATTTTATCTTTTAACAAAAAAACTAATGTTTTTGGTGAAACATAAATATTCCGTTTACATTTACCCCAATTGACCCTATTTGAATAAAAATTACAATTTTATGGCAACATGAAATAATTAAAAAAATTTAGGTTACATTATTTATAAATCATTTGTAACTTTCAGAAAAATTTAATTTTTATTAAAATATAATATCATCAACTTACAAATTTAGAGCAAATGCTCGAAATGTCCTCCTTCGGCTTGAATACAGCATTAGGCCCTTCTGATGAGATTAGCAATGCTCCTCTGTACCATCTCGGGGGTTATTAGGTCTATTGCTTCAGTAATACAATTTGTGAGTTCTTCTAAATTTGTAATTTCGGATCTGTACACATGTTCTTTAATGAACCCCCAAAAGAAAAAGTCTAGGGGGTTTAAATCCGGTGACCGAGCGGGCCAAGGAACAAATCCACCGCGACCTATATATCTATTTGGAAATAAGCGCTGTAGCAATTCTTGTACAGCAAGAGCAGTATGTGCTGGAGCATTATCCTGCTGTACCCAAATTTGTCGAATCTCTTCCGCTGTGAAGCCAGCTCTTCTTAAACAAACTTTTATTCTCCTCACGACTTGTATATATCGAGCAGCAGTTAAGTTCCCACGTAATTGAAAAGGACCAATCTGCAAGAATATAATTTCTATAACATTTTTTGAAATATCTCAATTTAAAAAGTTAATTAATTTCCTTTTACAAAAAATGTAATTTATAAAAAATATTTAACAGAATTTAAGTAGGTTGTGCCGTTAATTCTACCTCAAAAACAAATTATTTTTAAATTTAAATAAGGGAAGTATTGTAGAAACACTAAACAATACTTACCTCATTTGAATTTTTATAAATCTTTTTTTTGTTTCTAGGGTATAATTAACGACACTTTCAACCCTTAAAAAAAATTTATTTCATTCAAATAACCGTTTACTTGATTATTATTAATTAAATATTTAATTGAATTAAATAATATTTATTAAAGTCAATTAAATGGTATTTGTTTCAAATAATTAAATTATTAGTTCAAATATCATTTAATAGGCTTCAATAAATATTTAATAGATAAAAATATTTAATTGATAATTGTCCACTGAAGGGTTATTTACATGGGAAAAATAATAGAACAAAACATTCGAATGTTTTTTAGAGTGAAAAAATTTGCAAGTTTGAACTTTCGCCAAGACATGGGGAAAATATAAGAGCAAAAAATTAGAATTTTTCTTTTTGTGAGTGAAAAAATTTGCAATTTTGAATTTTGACCAAAACATGGGGAAAATATGGGAGCAAAACATTCGAATTTTTCTTTTCTTTAGAGAGAACAAATTTCCAATTTCGAACATTAGCTAAAACATGGGAAAATATGGGCACGGTAAATCGTTAGGTATTAAAATAACACCAAAATGGATTAAAATAACACTAAATTAGATTATTTTAATCCTTTTTGGTGTTATTTTAATACCTAAAGATTTACCGTGGGAGCAAAAATTCAAATTTTTCTTTTTTTTTAGAGTGAAAAATTTGCAATTTTGTATTTTGGCCAAAACATGAGGAAAATATGGTTGTAACAAATTAGAATATTTATTTTTTAGAGTTAAAAAATTTGCAATTGAGGCGTTCAGTCAAATAACTCGATCTTCGCTCGGCTGAAATTTGTGAAGCCAGTCAATGGCATGAAACATAAGGGGAAAAAAAATTTCAAAATTTCGATATTTCAAAAACGCTATCTTAAAGAAAATCAAAAAGCACAACTTTTTTCTCATTGTCATTTTTTTATAGAACGATTATTTTTTACAAAAAAAATAAAAAGTGAAAAATTTTTATTCTGAAATTTAATGAAATTTTAAAACATAAATCGCATTATCTACTACAAATATAAATGAATTTGATTGCAATTTGGTATGTATACTCATTAGGGTCACCTGAAACTGAAAAAATTATAAATTTTGAAAAATTATTCATTGTTTATATTTTTTTTTATTATAAATGATGACGTGTCAACAATAAAGCTTTGTAACTTTCAACGAGAAAAAGTATGCGGGGAAGTTTTGAGTTTAGCAAAGTTGCAGTGAGAAAGTTGTTCCTCAATATTTAAGGAAGTTTTTTGGAAAATTTCAAATAGATTAGTTAACAAACAAAAAAGTTATGTAATTTTTAAAGAATGCGCGCGTTGACTTCAACTTAACCTATAGAGACGTGAAATATGTCTATTTTCACAATTTTACCACTCACATATTATGCAGTTCATTTATTCCCATACTGTATTATTTGAATAATAATAATTTTATTTGTTTACAAAAATTAGCACATTAAAAAAAATTACAATTTTTTTTGTTCAACTAAATATATTTATACTTTTCAGCAATTTTTATTTTTACAATTATTTCACACAATATTTAATACTAGCAAAATTGCGCGCTAAAGCGCGCCTAAATTTTCTATTTGTTTTTGTTCAATTGTGAAATAAAACTTTTAAATTACAATAATGTAGTGAATAGAGAATTTTTAAAGGTAAGTTTTATTATTATTGGTATAATTATAAATATGTAAATTAATTATATTTATTGAAAAAAATAATCGTTTTAAGGGGTCATCGGGGGAAGTCTATATTACCGAAAATATATATTACATGCTTTACGGACAATCCCTTATAAAAAATGTAATTTAAACAAATTTTTTAGAATCTTTGTATGAAGGTGTACTTTTTATAAAAAATGAAGAAAAAATTATAGCAAGGCTTATTTAAATTAATCAATCCCTTAACAATGTAGTCTAAATAAGGTTTTTATGCCACAAATATGTTAAATTTTGTTTTTGCAACATTAACCTGTAAAATTTAATTTTACACGCAGAAAACTGTAAACTTAAACACTTGTATCATAAATAAGTATTGTATTGGAAAATATTGCTCATTTCAAAAATAAACAAATTATAAATAATTATTTAATAAAAAAATATGAAGTCTGGACCTATCTATGGAACTACAATATTCATAACTTTGTCAATTTTGCTTCCATTGACTTGAGATTTTAACCTAATATTCTGTAGATATTATGCATTCATTAAAAATTTTCAAACCTTACTCCCCTTAAAAGTAAATTTTCATAAACATATAATGAATTCAAAAGTTTTAATTACTGTTTAATTTTTCTTGAAAAATAATTATACATTATTTATTCTCCTTGGCCACATGGTTTGAGGATCCCCATACATATTTTTATAGTAAACTTAAATATATTTACGAAGAATCCATTACTATTCCAAATTGATATTTATATAGTTTTATTTTAGAAATGTAAAATTTACAATAAGAATAACAAAACTTTTTTCCTTTTGAATTGGAATAATATTATCAAGACTATATAAATATAAAGTACTTTGCATATTGAAAACAAAATTTGAAACATTTTTTAACAATTTTGCAAATTCATGTATGTGATCATCCGTTAACCATCAAAACAGAATTTGAAACATTTTTTAACAATTTTGCAAATTCATGTATGAGATCATCCGTTAACCATCCATCTTCATTCTCTATAATTTTAAAATCTGTTTTTACTCAATGTAACACAACTTTCTTTGTTTGCCATGATTTTTAAATTTATTAGTCTTATAGAACTCATGAACACATGTAAATACTCATCAACTTTCGCATATATCTTATAAATCTCTTATATTGCTCATATATCTCATATATAACTCATAAATCTCATATATATATATCAGAATTCTCATATGTAATTCATAAATCTCATAAGAAATTACTCATATTTGCATGTAAATATAAGCATAAAAATAATAAAAATATATAATTATATTCACTAGGAATCACAAATTTCAACTTAAGCAAAAATCACTACGTCTCACTCTTTGCACTTAAAACGTCTATTAACAGGAACATAAAAATATATTTATAAAAATAACTTCTAAAACACAATTTTTTTCAAAATATATTACACTTTAAACTTTAATCACAAAAAATTAACAAATTGATATGATTTAGTTCACTACGTACCACAAATTTCAACTTAAACAGAAATTACAGTTTTCATGTAAGAAACTGTATAAAAAAGTACTTAAAGAATTCACTAATTATAACAAATTACACTTTAAACGTAAATCACAAAAAACTAACAACAAAATATCATTAAATGCAATGCATATTACAAATTGCACTTAAAACAAACTACAATTTTTATTGTTATAAGAAATAACTTGTAATTAAATTATAAGTCACAAGATTTTGTAATTAAACTACAAAATCGCAAAAAATGTTTCCATTAAATAATTAGGAAATTTTTCACTTGAAGAACTTTCACTTTACAGCCGAAATTCATATTAGAGATTCCCTCACCAGTAAAAAGCCCCACTTATTTTTTCTTTACACTGTCATAAAGAGATGGAAAATAATCTACCAATAAGGAAACATTACGCCCTTTGGTATTTTCGCTTAAATGTAAAAGTCCTCACTTTTAACTCCCCTACCACTCCTTTACTCACTCCTTCTATATGTCACTGAAAATAAAGAAAACCATGATGCCCAAACGAAAAAAAGTAGGCGTTACTTTCTTAACTATTCGCCTCTCTCTCGCTCCTACTCTAAACTGAAAGAAGAGACGATACTTCCCTCTCTTACTCTGTATCGTGCTTTCTCTCTCATACTCTGACAGACAGAATGAATTTTGAAATACGAAGATTAATATAGTTAATTATTATATAACATAAACATACTATCAAAGTATTTCATGGAAAACAATATTTTTAATGTATAATTTTTCCGGATATTTTAAGTTCTTGACTACAACATTATCAAGGACTTGAATTTTTAAATTTTCTTTAGATTTGACTCTGGAACAACCAACATAAACTTGACCATGACCAAATGCAGAAATAGATAGAAATATTCCTACTTTATCAAAAGATTGTCCTTGAGATTTATTGATAGTCATTGCATAAGCAAGTCTGATTGGAAATTGTCTTCTAACCATTTTAAAAGGAAATATATGTTCTGAAGGAGATAAATCAACACGACGAATAAAAACTATTTCACCTTTAGATTTTCCAGTAATTATTTCTGCAGCAATAACGTGTTTCAATAAAGATTTTACAACTAATCGAGTCCCATTACATAATCCTTGAACCAAATTCATATTTCTTAAAAGCATAATTATACATCCTTTTTTTAAGGATAATTTATGAGGAGGCATACCATCTGGTGTTAAACTATTTAAAAATTCTACTGGAACAATATTATTTACATCTTTTTCATCATCGTCAGCTACATGTGAATCAATACTATAATAAATTACTTCTTGTCCTTCTAACTTTGACAAAATACGATCATTTAAGTTTAATACTTCTGAATTAGTCAATGATAGAATACAAGAAGAATAAACACTTACATCATTTGGATTTATCGATGGCCCATATATTTCATCAATTAAATTCCCATTCGAGATTAATTCCTGCGGAATTTCTAGTACATCATTTTCTTTTTCAAACGTACTTTGAGGTTTTCCATCACCAACATTTAATAACCAATTTGAAAACTTTATCTGATTCTCATGTAATCTAACGTTAATCTTCAAAGACCTAGTTTCAAAGTATTGCCACAATTTACTATTTTTTACACATACCTCAACAATATGAGTGCGACTACCATGCGGAACAATTGGCAAAGTTTGCCTAAAATCTCCTGAAAGCAAAATAACTTTACCTCCAAACGGTTTATTACATTTTGTAATATCTCTTAACATAGATTCCATTGCTTGTAAAGCATATTTTGGGGCCATTGTAATTTCATCCCAAATAATAATTTTTGCACTCCTTAAAAGTTCAGCATGTTTCGACATTCCACTTATATTACATGTTGAATCTTCATTGATTGGTATAGGGAATTTAAACATAGAATGTGACGTTCGTCCTCCTTTTAGAAGAGTAGCCGCTATACCAGTCCAAGCAACTGATAAAACTACCATTTCCTCACTTTCAACTGTAGTAATAATTGTATTGTGTAAATAGCTTTTACCACTTCCTCCAGGCCCATCAAGAAAAAAATATCACTACCACATTCATCATTATGTACGGCCATCATAACATCATTAAAAACTTGCCGCTGTTCATCATTCAAACTTTTGATTAGAGTATCAGCTTCATCTTTAAGCAATTGTAATGTTAACGCATTATCTTCCTTACTAACAGAATTATAATCTTTAAGAACTTTTAGATCGATATTTGGTAAACCAAATTGATTTAACGTAAATCCATGAAAATTAAATACTTCATTAATTAAAACTAATGATTTTTGATGCGATACTTCTACAGGTAAATTATTATAAAAAATCATGTATACTTTAAACTTATTCCATAAATCAACAGCATTTACAGGCAAACCAAACACACATATATATGCAAATAAACGACAAAGTTCTTTAGGAAATTTCATACACACGGCTTCACTCAAACAATTATCCCACTCATTATCGTCTACCAACAAATTTCTTGCACGTGCTGCTTCTGTATAAGTATTGTATGTAATACCTTCATATGTTCTCATATCTTCAAACGATTTAGCACCCCGTGCATGAAGTAGTAACATTTTCAAGAAATATCTTTCAATATCTTTTGGACTTACAAAATACATTCGACAAAGTATGGGTTTATTAATTCGTTCTCTTTTTTCCAAATTTTAGATGACTCAACAAAAACATACTTATGTGGTATTTCTGAATATAAATACTTTCGTGTATCAGGATCTTTTCTATTTAATTGAAACCATGCTGTTAACATTGTATTTTTGAATTTCTCAATTGCAGTTTGCTCCATTCCTTCTTGAAAACATATTGATTGTTGATTAGGCAAATGTACAGCTAATCTATACGTTGCATGTGATTGCTCGTGCATATTAAATTCGTGAAGTCTATGCATTGCTTCTGGTGCACACACATAGCGCGTATTTAAATAATTTTGAATTTCATCATAATGCATTACCTGATTGTCATCTTTATAACCTATTATTGCACAATCATGACCTTTGTAATAATATTTGAACAAATATTTAATACCACCTATGCTACCACATGCTACAACGTTAATATGACATGTAAATTTTTTACTTAAATATGGATTATATGATACAACCATCGAATTATCTGCAGTACATTTAATAGATCCATCTTTATTGTAAAAAATAATGTTTTTACCATCATTTCTTCGTTTATATTCCGGAAAATTTTTTGATTCATAATTTGTTTTTGATGAAAATGGTTTAGGATAATTTTTCATACAAACTTTTG
The DNA here is from genome assembly GCA_032872475.1 of Leptopilina myrica (nomen nudum). Lineage (NCBI taxonomy): Eukaryota > Metazoa > Arthropoda > Insecta > Hymenoptera > Figitidae > Leptopilina > Leptopilina myrica (nomen nudum). The sequence goes on from CM065461.1 coordinate 8,772,377, forward strand.
TTTCAGGATTCATACAAGGCGAATTCATGTTTTGTTTTCCACAAGGTCCATGAATTTGAAACTGCTTTACAATATTAAAAAGTTCTGGATTCTTCTCTTCATCAGGAATTTCTGCACATATTATTTTATCTACAATTTCTGCATCACGAATAGCAAACTCTTTCTGTAAAAAGACAATTAAGTGTATATGAGGCAATCCGCGCTTTTGAAATTCTATTACATATATATATGCAACGACTGGTCCAAAAATTTGTTTATCTTTTAATTCACTCATTAGCTCTTTTACTTTTTGTTGAAAAACTCTAGCAACAATATCTGGTCGATCAGATGCAGTTTCACAATCCAACAAATTTTCTGTAATCTCACGCCATTTTGGATTACATGTCATTGTAATAAATAAATCTGGTTTTCCAAATTCTTGTACTAATCTCATAGCATCCATAAAACATTGTTGATAATATCGTGGTCCGCCAGTAAATGTTGATGGTAAAATAGTAATTCTCCCCGCTCGAACATTCTCTTCTTTTGCTTTATTATGTAAATAATCCATTAATCCACAATACATTTCAACTCGAAATTTAGTTTGATTTAAATAATTATAGCTCATACGCCCACCTTCTACTTTTGACCAAATATCAACTATAAATTGTTGACTCAATTTTCCCATTTGTATACATGGATTAAATGTTCTTCTGTAAGAAAGGCGATGCATATAAAATTGTAAAGCAGTAACATTACGAACACTATTAATTTGCTTGATGTTTACTGTCCATCCTCGATCACCTAAGGGAAACATTAAAGGATATATCATAGGATCAGCGTTTGCACTAAGTATGGAAATTGGAATACTTTCAGAACCTTTTGGATGTATACATATATCACATTTCACAGGAGGTTCACTATTTTCACTGACAAATACGACTGCTATTTCATTACAGGATGGAGCATTAAATTTTTTTTGATTTAATGACCTATCGCGTTTGATCCACATTTGAATATCTCTTACAGGTTTATTTTCCAATTTTGCTCTAGTTTCTTCTTCTAATTCTACTTCTCTCATCATTTTAAATCCTTCTGCATATGGACTAACATGTCTTAGTAATTTATCTATTCCTTCTAATAATGATGGCAAACATTTTTTATTCGATTCATTTTTTAATCGTTCTGACACTGCTTCATTAGTATCAAGAATATATAGCTGGCCATATTTTAGACTGTTACCATCATTAGGATGAAGAGCATATGTATTATGATACACTTGTCCATGTATACGAAAAACATAAGGACCATTTCCTTTAGGAATTTCCAATTTAGCACCCATACTGGCAAAAGCAGAAGAACTATTATAAGAACGAATATTTTCCCTAAAATTTTTACCTTCAGAATTGGAATCATTTAGTAAATTTCGTAAATAAATTGGATAGTCACTTAAATCGTCTAATTTTACTTTTCCCTTATGACAACAACTACTAAATTTTTTATCTGATGGTCTTTCACACATAAAATGTAATGCAGCGCAAAAGACGCACTTAACATCCATCAAACCCAAATAATTTTGTTCAAATTTACATTCATCAAAAAATTCAAAAGAAATAATTCCAACTCCTATTGTTTCTAATAATTTACTACTTTTTTATTCATTAAGTTGTTTATTTGGTGCTGCTCCTTTTTAACATCCGTTTCCAATGCTAATTTAGTCTTCTTACATTTCAAATTTTTTTGTTGACGAATTTCCCTTTCATTCTCTGTTTCAGAAGGGAATTTTCTTTTTTGACGATCATTCATTTTATCATCCGACTCTGAAGATAATTTTTTGGTTTTAGATTTTAAATTATTTTCTTTTCGATTTATAGTTTCAAACTTTGTTTCTAAAACTAATTCTTTCTTTTCATTTTCTAAATTTTTTTTTTACTTTTTTTTCCATCATCAGTTTCTAAAGATAATATTCTGTTTTTATTTTTATATTTTAAATCATTTTGTAGACGTTTTTTCTTTTCATCTAACGTTTCTGTTTCTCGACGACAACGTTTTCTCAATCTATCATTCTCTAATCTAATTATTCTCTATTCATATGTTTCTTCAAGCCTTGCTGTCCTTTTTCTTTCTCTATTTTTTATTGCATGAAGCATCTTTTTATCATTTTCTTTATTGATATCTAAATATTCTGTTGAACATTTTCTGTTCATATTAGTATTGTTATTAATATTAATAACAGTATTTAAAAAAGAATTTCGTTTCTTAGGTACAAGTTCTGTTCTTCGATCTTTAAAAAGACACTCCCAATCATACTCGATAATCATACGTCTAACGTTGGATGTTCTTACTGACGGAAAAACAGTCAAAGTGTTCTTTTTAAACATTTCTTTTAAATGATTTCTCATTGCACTACATTCGCGAACATAATTTAAGTTATTCGGCATCACATTAAAATATAATGATGTCGCAAACGCTATTGAATATACTCCACAATCTACACTGCCAGTTGGCTGTCCATCAACAGCTACAAAAACTACTGGAGGTTTAAAAGGATATAATCTATTTAAATATATTTTTTGATCAGGGTTTAAACAACCTTTATTCAAACTGTCAAAAATATAAATTTTTTCTCCATCGTAAAAAGTACATATCCAATGACCAGATTCATTCAAACCACTAAACAGTATTTGAATATGCTTTTCACCTATTTGAATCGGAATAATATTATCAAGACAATGTAAATATAAAGTACTCTGCATATTGAAAACAGAATTTGAAACATTTCTTAACAATTTTGCAAATTCATGTATGTTATCATCCGTTAACCATCCATTTTCATTCTCTATAATTTGAAAATTTTTTTTACTCAAAGTAACACAACGTTTTCTGTTTGCCATATTTTTGTAATTTATTAGTCTTATAGAACGCATAAACTCATATAAATACTTATCAACTTTCGCATATATCTCATAAATCGCATATATTGTTCATAGATCTCATGTATATAAATCATAAATCTCATATATATATATATATATATATATATATATATATATATATATATATCATAATTCTCATATGTAACTCATAAATCTCATAATTACTCATATATTTTCATTTACATGTAATATAAACAAAAAATAACAAAAATATATAATTATATTCACTACGCATCACATTTCAGCTTAAGAAAAAATCACTGCATCTTTCTCATTACAACTTAACCGTATATTAACAGCAATTATATATTCACTACGTATCACATTTCACCTTAAGAAAAAATCACTGCATCTCACTCATTACAACTTAAACGTCTATTAACAGTAACAGAAAAATAAATTTATAAAAATAACTTCTAACACACAAATTTTTATTCAAAAACTATCACACTTTAAACATAAATCACAAAAAAATTAAGAACAAAACATAATCAAATGCGCTGCATATCACAACTTGCACTAGAAACAAACTATTATTTTTATTGTTATAAGAAATAACTTATAACTAAATCACAAGTTATAAGATTTTGTAATTAAATTACAAAATCAGAAAAAAATCACAAATTTCACGTTAAACAAAATTTTTCACTTAAAAAACTTTCACTTCACAGCTGAAATTCATACATTAAAGATTCCCTTAAAAGTGAAAAACCTCACTTATTTTTTTCTGCACTGTCACTGAGAGATGGAAAATTATATACCAATAAGGTATATTTCACGTTAAAATTTCACGTTAAACAAAATTTTTCACTTAAAAAACTTTCACTTCACAGCTGAAATTCATACATTAAAGATTCCCTTAAAAGTGAAAAACCTCACTTATTTTTTTCTGCACTGTCACTGAGAGATGGAAAATTATATACCAATAAGGAAACATTACGCCCTTTGGTATTTTCGCTTAAATGCAAAAGTCCCCACTTATCTCGCCCCTACTACCATTCTTGTACCCACTCCTTCTACCTGTTACTGCCAAAAAAGTAGGCGTTACTTTCTTAACTATTTGTCTCTCTTTCACCCCTACTTCTAATTGAAAGAAGAGACGATACTTCCCTCTCTTTCTCCTTATCATGCTTTCTCTCTCATACTCTGACAGACAGAATTTCAGACTACGGACTTTAATATAGTTAATACTGAGAAAATTTGTACTCTTTCGAAATATACTATTTATAATTTCTAATATTAATTTCAATGAAAATGTAGAAGTGATTATTTACATTTCTTGCTATTGTGATTATTTATAAACAAAGCAATTAAAAAAAAAAATATTTGTAAAACAGACTTACAAGTTGTTAAATGAATGTTCAATGTTTAATACGAATATTTCATGTTTTTTGTAAATGTTTTAATTTATTTGAAAACATCCAATCTATTTAATAGGAAAATATTACGTAGACAAATAATGTATATATTTAAAAAAAGTACAAATTTTCTCAGTATATTTAATATTGTGTGAAATAATTGTAAAAATAAAAATTGCTGAAAAGTATAAATATATTTAGTTGAACAAAAGAAAATTGTCAAATTTTTTAATGTGCTAATTTTTGTAAACAAATAAAATTATTATTATTCAAATAATAAAGCATGGAAATAAATGAACTGCATAATATGTGAGTGGTAAAATTGTGAAAATAGACATATTTCACGTCTCTATAGGTTAAGTTGAAGTCAACGCGCGCATTCTTTTAAAAATTACATAACTTTTTTGTTTGTTAACTAATCTATTTGAAATTTTCCAAAAAACTTCCTTAAATATTGAGGAACAACTTTCTCACTGCAACTTTGCTGAACTCAAAACTTCCCCGCATACTTTTTCTCGTTGAAAGTTACAAAGCTTCATTGTTGACACGTCATCATTTATAATAAAAAAAAATATAAACAATGAATAATTTTTCAAAATTTATAATTTTTTCAGTTTCATGAGACCCTAATGAGTATACATACCAAATTGCAATCAAATTCATTTATATTTGTAGTAGATAATGCGATTTATGTTTTAAAATTTCATTAAATTTCAGAATAAAAATTTTTCACTTTTTATTTTTTTTGTAAAAAATAATCGTTCTATAAAAAAATGACAATGAGAAAAAAGTTGTGCTTTTTGATTTTCTTTAAGATAGCGTTTTTGAAATATCGAAATTTTGAAATTTTTTTTCCCCTTATGTTTCATGCCATTGACTGGCTTCACAAATTTCAGCCGAGCGAAGATCGAGTTATTTGACTGAACGCCTCAATTTTGAACTTTAGCCAAAACATGGGAGAAAATATGGGAGCGAAAATTCAAATTTTTCTTTTCTTTAGAGTGAAAAATTTGCAATTTTGAACTTTAGCTAAAACATGGAGAAAATATGAAAACAAAAAATTAGAATTTTTCTTTTTGAGAGTGAAAAAATTTGCAATTTTGAATTTTAACCAAAACATGGGTAAAATATGGGAGCAAAACATTCGAATTTTTTTTTCTTTAGAGAGAAAAAATTTCCAATTTCAACCATTAGCTAAAACATGGATAAAATATGGGAGCAAAAATTCGAATTTTTCTTTTTTTTAGAGTGAAAAATTTGCAATTTTGAATTTTGGCCAAAACATGAGGAAAATATGGTTGTAAAAAATTAAAATATTTATTTTTTAGAGTAAAAAAATTTGCAATTTTAGCTTTAGCTCTTATATTTTCCCCATGTTTTGCCATAATTCAAAACTGCCAATTTTTTCACTCTGAAATAAGAAATTTTCGAATTTTTTGCTACTATATTATTCCCATGTTTTTGCCATAATTCAAATTTACATACATAATTTTACATAATTATAAATTAACTTACTACTTGGTCTTCGATCATACCAGCCCAAAGATTAATAGAGAATCTATACTGATTGTTTCGAATACTTGTCAAGAAGGGATTTATTGGTGACCAGGAAAGGTAATTGTGATAATTAAATGGACCATCATTTCCAAACCTGGATTCGTCGGTGAATAAGATTCTCGACAAGAATGTGGGATCTTCTCGGTTTTGATCAAGTATCCATCGGCAGAAGTTTAGGCGATTCGCCGGATCACGAGGGTACAATTCAGCGTACTCCCGAACAGCAGCCGCGGCATTATAGTTATTTCGACCATATAATAAGACCATTTCTGCGTACTCCCTCGCCTCGTACGCAGCCATTATTAAAAAAATGAAAAGAAACACAATAAAAAACACAAACTCAAAGACACTGATATAAAAAGAAGTGAAACAATAAATAAAAAACAACAAATTACAAAACGGTAAAAATAATGATATTAAGCGAGGCACAATACGTCAACCGACTCAAAATACAAAATGACTTTTTCTGCAAAGTCATATGTTAAAACAAATGAAAATCGAAAAATCGATTCGTAAGGTGTCAATTCACGGAAATTTTTTTTTACGGAATTTTTTTTCACGGAAAAACAAAAGACGGTTGAATCTTAATTTCAGGGAAATTGTGAAAAAAGCTTTAAAGTCTATTCTTGTTAATTATTTTTTAAATTACACATCTTTTTATTAATACGCGGTAAATTCTAATCAATGAAAATACAGAAAAATAAATGTGCACAACAAATTCAAGGTTAGTTAAAATTTTATTTTCATTAAATATTCTTATTTTGAATAAAGTACAGAATAATTTTCATTAATTATTAAAATAATTAAATTAAATAAATTAAAATGAAATGAAAAATAATAATTAAATAATAAATAAAATAATTACAATAATTATTTATTTAATATTCTTCAAGCAAAACATTTTTCTCTTATTGTAATTTATTTATTTAAATTAAAAAAATTGTGCAAGTATTAAATTATTATTTGAATTGTTCCTTTTAAATTGATTATTTTTGAAGATTAAAAATACAACAAAATTTTTCTTTTTTCAAATTATTCAAAACTAAATTTTTGTTTAATGTCATTGTATTGAAAAATTTTTTTTGACTTTTTCTAATTTGTAATTTTTTCCCCAATTAAATTCGCAATTTTACGAATTTAATTTTGAGTCACAATCATTAAGAAATTTGTATAGAAGTTCCTATAAAATATGGACCCATATTGAAATTTTTTTTATTATCTATATGGTTTGATACATCAAATTATGCAGTTTCATTAATTTATCGGTAATTTGAGTGTTTAATTTAATTGCTTCTTAAGAAAAAAATAAAAAGGCCACTTTGTCGGTTCCTTGTAAACGATAAGCAAACGATAACTCGAAGAGGTTTTAACGAATTCGGCTAAAAATTGCTAGGCATATTTATCATAAAAATATCTCGAAATGGATTGATTGACATTAATTAAAAATTGCTAGGCATATTTATCATAAAAATATGCCTAGCAATTTTTAGCCGAATTCGTTAAAACCTCTTCGAGTTATCGTTTGCTTATCGTTTACAAGGAACCGACAAAGTGGCCTTTTTATTTTTTTCTTAAGAAGCAATTAAATTAAACACTCAAATTACCGATAAATTAATGAAACTGCATAATTTGATGTATCAAACCATATAGATAATAAAAAAAATTTCAATATGGGTCCATATTTTATAGGAACTTCTATACAAATTTCTTAATGATTGTGACTCAAAATTAAATTCGTAAAATTGCGAATTTAATTGGGGAAAAAATTACAAATTAGAAAAAGTCAAAAAAAATTTTTCAATACAATGACATTAAACAAAAATTTAGTTTTGAATAATTTGAAAAAAGAAAAATTTTGTTGTATTTTTAATCTTCAAAAATAATCAATTTAAAAGGAACAATTCAAATAATAATTTAATACTTGCACAATTTTTTTAATTTAAATAAATAAATTACAATAAGAGAAAAATGTTTTGCTTGAAGAATATTAAATAAATAATTATTGTAATTATTTTATTTATTATTTAATTATTATTTTTCATTTCATTTTAATTTATTTAATTTAATTATTTTAATAATTAATGAAAATTATTCTGTACTTTATTCAAAATAAGAATATTTAATGAAAATAAAATTTTAACTAACCTTGAATTTGTTGTGCACATTTATTTTTCTGTATTTTCATTGATTAGAATTTACCGCGTATTAATAAAAAGATGTGTAATTTAAAAAATAATTAACAAGAATAGACTTTAAAGCTTTTTTCACAATTTCCCTGAAATTAAGATTCAACCGTCTTTTGTTTTTCCGTGAAAAAAAATTCCGTAAAAAAAAATTTCCGTGAATTGACACCTTACGGATTTAAAGTTTCAGTCGATATGGGTTATTTCATGTGTGATTTGTTATCATTTTTTAAATTCAGTTAAGTGTATATTGTACATAACAATGGATAATAAATAGTTTAGGTTTTGGTTATTTTTTAAAATAATAATTAATAATAATAATTATTAGTTTAATGATTAATAATAATAATTATAATAATTAATTTTAATATGTGGGCATTCCACCCGAAATTTTACTATAGAATTTTAAAATTGGTTAAACATAATTTTTTTCTAATTTTTTATAAAAAAATATTAAATACGTTTTTTCTTTTCCATATTTGTTTAAAAATTTTCCAAAATTCTCTTGCGTATTGCTCGTGAGCTACGCTACGCTTTACAGTGTGGTTTTTTTACAATTCACTAGTCGAAACTGTTTACACTCACAAAACAGTCTATTTAAGTAAAAAGGAATCCTTTTTCCCTAAGCGGAATTTCCTTTTAATATTTGACTCAGAGGAATTCTTTTTCTATTCAAAGGAAATTCATTTTAATTATATTCTTTAATTAAATGATTTTTGTTTACTATTAAAAAGAAAAATTTTATCAGTAGTTTTATTTATTCTTCTTATCAGTAATTCATTAATTTTATTAGGGCAAACAAATTTTTCTTTTTATTATTTTCTTAAAAGTACTTATTTTTGTGAGTATTTTGCAAAAAAAATGTTGGTTATATTTTATTGACTTTTTTAAGAAAATAACCTATTAAAAATAAAAACTTAAGCTATGTAAAATATTTATTTCGTTACAGCAATCTATAGCAATCAATTTTTTTTAGCAATTCAAATCAACCACAAATTTCTTTTTACATGAAAACGATATAAAAATGATTTTAATAAATAAATTGTAGTTAATTCATTTTAAGAACTGTATTATCAAAAATGGTAACCAGTCCGTGTGGAAAAGTGAGGTGGGTCCCAGGTGGACCTCCCAGGTTCTATATGGGCCCCAGTAGAGATAGCCCAGATGGGCGATTCCTTGGCTTGTAACGGTGAATCCATCCACATCCTACTTATGAATAACCTAGCTTGTTCAAGTGGGCAACCCTGTTAATGCCCATGGATTTAGTTTTTATTGAAATTAATTAATAAATTGTTTATTAATAACAAATAAGTCAAATTATAAATTTCTATCGACAGCACAGCCGCCCTAAATACAGAAACCTGCTTAATCTGAAAAATATTTTCGAAATTAATTAATAATTTCAAAATTATCAAAGAACTCAGAAAAAACGATAGCATGGTGGGATACGAGCCCTCAGTTGTTCTTTAAAAATAAATGTTCTAAGCTCAAAATGAGCTTGTACTTTTTTAAAGCTATTTCTGAAAAAGATGTAACAAAAAAACAAAGACTTTTAAAAATTTATTTTCAAGTGTATAAATTACTCATTCTACCATATTTTCTACGATAATGACTGAATAACAATAAAACTTGGTACAAACTTTCAGTATACCAAGTACATTATTATGATCAAAAACTGAAATTACTCTGATTTACCACTTTTGAATAAATTGAAGCGATTTATATTAGCTTCTTCGAAAATTAAGAATCTCAATTTTTGTTGTTTGGCAAAATACGGCAAAGTATGAGAGAATAAAAAGATTGTTTTTTTTCAAACTCCAAAATCGATTATTTTTTGAATTTAAATTGAATCCTAAAATCTTTCTGTTATCCCAGTGGGCGATTTGTTCAAAAGACGTCCTAAGGATGTCTTTTTGCGGACGTCTTTTGGACTTGTACGAACCCAGGTGCGATTTTTTGGTCGGCCCATAGTTGGGCCAACTTTTACAAAGTCGGTCTAACTTCTCGTGCCAGAGGTTGGGCCAACCGTAGAGATGATAACGGTTAACCGTCTAATGGCGACGAAGACTTATACACTGACCACTACGCTACGCTCACATGGGAGTCCATACCGTTAAATGTATATTAAAGCTGCAACAGTCGGGCCAACCGTGGCCCAGAGTTCGTCCAACCAAGAAAAATCAAGTCAATTAAACTGCGTTTCACAAAGTTTTGCCAACCGTTGGGCCAGAGTTCGTCCGACCAAGATAGTTTAAGTCATTTAAACTGCATTTGACAAAGTTTTGCCAACTGTTGGGCCAACCGTGGCCCAGAGTTCGGCCAACCAAGAAAGTTTAAGTCATTTAAACTGCGTTTCTAGATTTTTGCCAACCGTTGGGCCAACCGTGGCCCAGAGTTCGGCCAACCAAGAAAGTTTAAGTCAATGAAACTGCGTTTCTAGAGTTTTGCCAACCGTTGGGCCAACCGTGGCCCAGAGTTCGGCCAACCGAAACTGAAAGTCTTTTGAACTACGTTTGGATGAGTTGTGCCAACCTTTGTCGTCAAAGTTGGCCCGACGGTTGGTTAAACTCTGCATGTAATGGTTGGCTTGCAAAGTCGGGCCAACTGTGGGCACTAGTACTTGCCAAAGTTGGGCAAACTCTGGCAACCAAAACTTTGCTTGCCAAAGTTAAGCTAACCTTCAAACTCTGGCGGCCAACCCAAATTCGCACCTGGGAAAAGACGTCCTATACATGTTCTATGTCTTGGCCACCAAATGTCTTTAAGGTGTATAAAAAACGTCTTTTCCATTCAACACTTAAGAATAGAAAAATTTTAATGAATAGAAAATATTATTTTCTAAGTTCAACTTGGACTTCGAAATTCATGAATGTTAAATTCATTGGAACGTCCAAAAGACGTCTTTAAGGAGATGTTAAAGTCGATGCGATTTTCCCATTGAAGCTCAATGCAAAAATCCAATCGACTTTGACATCCCCTTAAGACATACTTTAGACGTTCTTTCTTATGTCTTTTAGACGTCTTTTGGACCAGACATAGAACGTCTTTTAGTTGTCTTTTTGATGACTCAGAGACATTACCATCATTGTCCCCGAATTGTCCACGGACAAAAAGGGACGTCTTTAAGACGTCCCTGTGCCCACTGGGATGCTAGGTTAATTTCCTACAAGATTTAAAATTTACAAATAATTTTTGGCTATTTAGAGCTGATAATAAGTAAGTTTTGTGAAATTCAATAAAAATTTTCAAAAATAAAGGAATTCGTAAAAAATAAATTATTTCGTGAAGCTGAAATAAATTCTACAATCTTCCAGCTATGTGAGGTAAATTTCCTACAAGATTAAGATGTAGCAAATAATTTTTGACTATTTAAAGCTGATAATATAGAAGTTATGTAAAACTCATTAAAACAATTCCACAAAGATAAAACAATTCGTAAAATAGCGATTATATCGTGAAGATAAAATGAACCTCACTAACCTTCTGCTTTGCAACGTGCAATTTCTACCAGATTAAAGGGTTAGAAATAATTTTTGGCTATTTAATGCTGACAATATTGAAGTTTTGCAAAATTTATTAAAACAATTTTTAAAAATAAAGCATTTCGTAAAATAGCGATTATTTCGTAATGCTAAAATAAAGCCCACATAGCACAAAAACTTTCAGGAAATTTCCCTTGGAAACGGGAAACTTTATACGTAAAGTTACCTTTGGTAACTTCCTGGAATTTTCCAGGAAATACAATAATATCCGCAAGTTAGAAGCTTTGCATGGAAACTTCCTGGTAATTCAATATTCATTGAACTATTTAAATCATTATATTATGCATATTTAAATACTTTCCGCAAAAAATCGATATTTTTGTTTCGGGGTATTACGGAATCAATGTTTCACTATCAATATATCGACATTTTTCAATATCGATATTTTTCTGTTAATTTCTAGTAAATATTGCTTGTTTTTTCATAACAATAAAGAATCTTACTTTGGTTTGTTTGGTGCTGGGGTGGTTATAACAGTTTGTTGCAGGAGAAATACTTTTTTTGTGTATATTTTGGATAGTAGGATGGTTTGATGTGTTCATTTATACAATTCACACGGTTTAGAAAAGGAAATAGAAAAAAAGTTTCTGACAATTGCGAAGAAAAATTCTTCCGGTTGGCCGTTATCTCTGACGGTTGGTAAACAAAAAGGTTACCAACCGGGCTGTATTATTTAATTTTACCTGACAACTGAAGTAATTATCTTAGTTGGGCTGCAATAAATATCTGAGTCATAAGGAGACTTCATTTAGTGTGTATTTAATTTCCTTCCTTGTTATTTAATAAAGAGAAACAAGGCATTTCCCAATTTATAAATAACACAGGAAAAATCACCCAAAATTTCATACCTGCGATACCCTTCCGCTTTCACATGATGACAAACTACGAAGAGGAAAAAGGGAAATCTGCCAAAGCTGAAACACCTCTAAAAAGACCACTCGAAAAGCGATTGGAAAACCTAAATATTTACTTCCTCCATTATCTTGGACAATTTATAACAACCGAGCTTCGTATCGGTTGTCAGGTGATTCCTTACAAACTCATCATTTATGAAAAAAATGATTTTTCTTCCCCTAGCGAAAATATCAAAGAAGAAAATCTCAACAAATTGTTGATCATCGTTTGTAAAACCAATTACGATGGTGAAGTGATTCATATTCCAGAATTCCGGAAAACTTTCTTTCCTCAATCCATAAATTATTTAAACTGTGTTTACTTTGGAAAAAACACACAGTACAAAGTGTTAAAAATTACAGAAGGTTTTCGCGTCTTAATCATGTATAAAATTTTTTATAATCCATTACAGTTGAAATAGAAAAACCTCATTGTCGATGAAAAAGATATGGCAAATGATATCGACGTAGATAATTAAATTATCGAAAATGAAACAGATGCTGATATTATTAACACACTGAGTTTAGATGAGGACAATACGATATAGAAATAGGGCGAAAATTTTCAGTAAATATTTCCCACAGTGCGAGAATAGGTAGTTTACAAGGAATTAAAAGTTGAACAAAAAGATGTAATTAATACAAAAATCAAAATGTCTTGTTGATCATAAGAAAATTTTACTGTCAGTGCTTCTTATTCAATTAAGAATCATTAAGCAATTAAAAGGATTCTCGATTTTACTAACATACTATATCATATCAGATCGTCAATTCCAAATTTTTTAAATGTGATATCAGATTCGTAAATAACGACCTTAAGAACCTCAGAGTAAAAAGTTTCAAGCGAATTCGTTTAATCTTTAAAAAAATTTCCTCTATATTAGATCCGACATTTTAAATTTCGAAAATCTGACAACGGTTTCGCAATTAGCGAGCTAAAAGACTTTAATAATATACTGCTAAAGTTGAAGTTCTTTCAAATTATTTCTCTGCTCCTTGAAAGTTTTTAGGTCGTGAAACCAAAATAGAAAAATAGTTTCTGACAATTGCGAAGAAAAATTCTTCAGGTTGGCCGTTATCTCTGACGGTTGGTAAACAAAAAGTTTACCAACCGGGCTGTATTATTTAATTTTACCTGACAACTGAAGTAATTATCTTAGTTGGGCTGCAATAAATATCTGAGTCATAAGGAGACTCCATTTAGTGTGTATTTAATTTTCTTCCTTGTTCTTTAATAAAGAGAAACAAGGCATTTTCCAATTTATAAATAACACAGGAAAAATCACCCAAAATTTCATACCTGCGATACCCTTCCGCTTTCACATGATGACAAGCTACGAAGAGGAAAAAGGGAAAGGAGAAGAAGCGGGGCCTGACTGCTGACGTGACAGGCAAAGGAGCTAAGGCTGAAAGAGTGAAGGAATAAAGTGTTTTTCCCGGAAAGTTTGGGTTTAGTTTAAATTTATGCGTGGGAGAAGAACGAGTGCTGCAAATTATTAATTCTGTGTCATTCTTTGTAGACTTAAACTAAAATTCAATGTAGAGAAAAAAATAACAAGTGTTAGATTTTTCTTCAAATCTGAAACACATTGGTATAGTTAATATTTAAAAGAAATTTGTATTATATCCAAAATACAATTCGAAGAATCATCTGCCAAAGCTGAAACACCTCTAAAAAGACCACTTGAAAAGCGATTGGAAAACCTAAATATTTACTTTCTCCATTATCTTGGACAATTTATAACAACCGAGCTTCGTATCGGTTGTCAGGTGATTCCTAACAAACTCATCATTTATGAAAAAAATGATTTTTCTTCCCCTAGCGAAAATATCAAAGAAGAAAATCTCAACAAATTGTTGATCATCGTTTGTAAAACCAATTACGATGGTGAAGTGATTCATATTCCAGAATTCCGGAAAACTTTCTTTCCTCCATCCATAAATTATTTAAACTATGTTTACTTTGGAAAAAACACACAGTACAAAGTGTTAAAAATTAGAGAAGGTTTTTGAGTCTTAATCATGTATCAAATTTTTCATAATCCATTATAGTTGGAATAGAAAAACCTCATTGTCGATGAAAAAGATATGGCAAATGATATTGACGTTGATTATTTCATTATCGAAAATGAAACAGATACTGATATTATTAACACACTGAGTTTAGATGAGGACAATACGATATAGAAATAGGTCGAAAATTTTCAGTAAATATTTCACACAGTGCGAGAATAGGTAGTTTACAAGGAATTAAAAGTTGAACAAAAAGATGTAATTAATACAAAAACCAAAATGTCTTGTTGATCATAAGAAAATTTTACTGTCAGTGCTTTTAATTCAGTTAAGAATCATTAAGCAATTAAAAGGATTCTCGATTTTACTAACATACTATATCATATCAGATCGACAATTCCAAATTTTTTAAATGTGATATCAGATTCGTAATTAACGACCTTAAGAACCTCAGAGTAAAAAGTTTCAAGCGAATTCGTTAAATCTTTAAAAAAATTTCCTCTATATTAGATCCGACATTTTAAATTTCGAAAATCTGACAACGGTTTTGCAATTAGCGAGCTAAAAGACTTTAATAATATACTGCTAAAGTTGAAGTTCTTTCAAATTATTTCTCTGCTCCTTGAGAGTTTTTAGGTCGTGAAACCAAAATAGAAAAATAGTTTCTGACAATTGCGAAGAAAAATTCTTCCGGTTGGCCGTTATCTCTGACGTTTGGTAAACAAAAAGTTTACCAACCGGGCTGTATTATTTAATTTTACCTGACAACTGAAGTAATTATCTTAGTTGGGCTGCAATAAATATCTGAGTCATAAGGAGACTCCATTTAGTGTGTATTTAATTTCCTTCCTTGTTCTTTAATAAAGAGAAACAAGGCATTTTCCAATTTATAAATAACACAGGAAAAATCACCCAAAATTTCATACCTGCGATACCCTTCCGCTTTCACATGATGACAAGCTACGAAGAGGAAAAAGGGAAAGGAGAAGAAGCGGGGCCTGACTGCTGACGTGACAGGCAAAGGAGCTAAGGCTGAAAGAGTGAAGGAATAAAGTGTTTTTCCCGGAAAGTTTGGGTTTAGTTTAAATTTATGCGTGGGAGAAGAACGAGTGCTGCAAATTATTAATTCTGTGTCATTCTTTGTAGACTTAAACTAAAATTCAATGTAGAGAAAAAAATAACAAGTGTTAGATTTTTCTTCAAATCCGAAACACATTGGTATAGTTAATATTTAAAAGAAATTTGTATTATATCCAAAATACAATTCGAAGAATCATCTGCCAAAGCTGAAACACCTCTAAAAAGACCACTTGAAAAGCGATTGAAAAACCTAAATATTTACTTTCTCCATTATCTTGGACAATTTATAACAACCGAGCTTCGTATCGGTTGTCAGGTGATTCCTTACAAACTCATCATTTATGAAAAAAATGATTTTTCTTCCCCTAGCGAAAATATCCAAGAAGAAAATCTCAACAAATTGTTGATCATCGTTTATAAAACCAATTACGATGGTGAAGTGATTCATATTCCAGAATTCCGGAAAACTTTTTTTCCTCAATCCATAAATTATTTAAACAATACGATACAGAAATAGGGAGAAAAATTTCAGTAAATATTTCACACAGTGCGAGAATAGGTAGTTTACGAGGAATTAAAAGTTGAACAAAAAGATGTAATCTTATTTGTTTTGAAAAATCCATTCATATAATTTGATAATTATGTATTAGCTTTCGCCCGTCGACGACCGGCATCATCAGGTAATTTTAAAACTGAAATTACATACAATTATTAGTGAAAGAAATATATCGAAAAAAATTTCTGGAAGAACATAACCTATAACATAATAACACAATCTATAACTTACCAAGAGGGTTTCCTAGCGGAAATTACTAAATATATAATTTAAAAAAACAAAAATTTTATTATGTCAACAACGACACACTTAAAAAAGAAAAACATGTCGTTAAAAACAAAAATAACAAACGGATAAAATGAAAGGAAAAACAAGACATGTGTTTGCATGCTTGATCCTAATTGTTCTAATATAATAGAAAATTAAAGTGATAGTAAGTGAATTTGAAAAGTACCTCCATACATGGTAAGGAAGAATCCTATATAGTAGATAAATTCAAATTTCACAAAAGCAGCAATTTAAGAAATTTCTGATACAAAATAAATATACTATTTAATTAGTGCTGAGAATTAACGAATGATAAAACTGATTTAACTTATAAATCAGTCTGTTTATTAACAGAGTTTTCGGACCTGAGAATGTGAAACATCTCTCTAAATTTCCTTCGTCTGTAATTGCGTTCGTGACATATGATGTTAGTAGCTCCGAAATTAAATAGATGGTCGTTTTCATGTGCATGAGTGACCAAAGCTGTTTTTCTACTATCGTTCTTACAATCCCTCCTGTGTTCACTCAATCTGTCTTTAATATATCTACCAGTTTCACCAATGTAGCAAGCTCCACATTGGCAAGGAACACAATAAACCAAATGCGATTTTAATTCAAAAGAAGTAGGGTCTTTATTTTTTGAAAAGATTTTAAACGGATCCTTGTCATAAGAGAAAACAACACCAACATTGTATTCATTAAATAAATTTTTAAAAAAATATTGCAGCTCGTTATAACATAAGGCAAAACGACTAAATTAGTGGAAGAAAAAGGTTCTTTGACATTAATATCATTACCATTGTTATTTAATAAAAATTGGTAATGATATTAATGTCAAAGAACCTTTTTTTTTAATTAGTAGAAAAATGTTTACTATCTATTATCTTTTCCAGATTTTCTCATAAATTATTATTTAAAAAATATATAAATGGATTAACATGAATTTGTATTAGAAAAATAATAGTTAGTTCTTCCATTTATTTTTTCTTTTTAACACATTTAATTGACGGACTGTTTTAATGTCTTCATCATTTTCATAATTGTAATCAGCATCATTGGATTTGCGTTTTTTCTTAGCTTCAGGCTGATTACATTTTTTCCTAAGATTGGCCAACCTTTTTTCTTTTTTTTCTGTTTCTGCAACTTCCTATAAAAAATATTTTATTTAATATTATTATTATTACACGTAGGTCTTGTAGAAAATCTCACAGGTAAGATCCGGATAGTACTTTTCCGAAGGTGTTCGACGTGCTGAATTTTAATTTGACCTCAGAATTGGCTCATAACGTCAGATTTTTGAGATATTCTAACCTATAAATGCCAAAAGCACATTTTTTGGGCTTTTTTAAGGCATGTAACAGAAAAAGAAAAATTTATTTTCTAAAAGTTTTTTACACCAATTGAAAACTTTGAATTTGGTAAATTTGCAACAATTATATTTGTAAAGTGACTTATTCAGCTTTCGAAATAAAGCATAAAATAATTAAAATCATGTGGTGTTCGAGTAGTATTATAGATTTCCTGTGTCAATAAAATTATATAGAGAAAGATGGGTACCGGCCTTATTTAAGAAACGAATTAACCAATCGTGAATATTTGTTGCATAATACTGCACGGAGACGATAATTTCTTGTTTACAAAATTTAAAAGCCATCAGAACAAATCTTTTATCTTTTTACTAAAAAACTGTTTTCGGCGATTTTCTTATCATTTCTTTTACTTTTTTTAATAGGTGTTTATTACTTAATAATAACGAATAAGGAACTGCATAAATTTTTTTTAACTGGCAAGGGTTACAGGAGAAGGGAAGCTTTTTTTTCTTTGTTGAATAGTAAATTGTAGTAATTAATCTTTTTCTTTAATTTCGTAGGTGGGGGCAAGATGGTGTAGGGGAGAGTGGGGCAAGACGGGGTTTACAAATTAAGCAAAAAAAAAGAGAAAAACCGCTGCCAAGTTATAAATGTTTGTTATAATTTTGGTACTCATTTCATTCGTATTCGTAAATCTTGTTGTGTTTATTTCATGAACACTTTGCTTCCTCATAGAGATGTTAATAACAATAAAATTTAAATTTTGAACAATTATTCTTAAGTGCTGTAATATTTTTTTCTCTTTATTTAATACTTTCACATGAAAATTTTTTTTTTCAATTTCTGTTTTTTAAAATATCAATAACTTCTTTATTTCTAATCGAAATAGCTTCAAAAATAGGTCAATCGAATGGTTTTTTAATGCTCTACAAGTTGGTAACTATGGTTTTAATGTTATTTCTACATTTTTCAACAAAATTCTCAAAAAAGTCTTATTTTCAAAAAATTTTGATTTTTAAAAGTTTAATATCTCTGGTGAATATAAACGAAAAATGTTCATTCTGGGCTCAAAAGATGCGTCTGAAAAACTCTAAAAAATTAGAGAAAAACATTCATAAGTGTCCTAACATTTTTTAAAAGTTATGGGCAAAAAACATTTTTTTGAAAAATTAAAAATCAAAAAAATAAATAGTTAAACTTTATTAATCTATCTCAAAGAACTCTCATTTTATGTCCGCAGATGAGACCTACAATTTAAAAAAAATTCAGCCCAAAAGCTCTTTATAATTTGGAGATATTTATGAAAATGTGATGTTTACACACACACACACACATACGGAATGACATTTTGTAAAAATGTCATTTTTGAACTCCTGAGGTCAAATAACATAAAGATATGTTAAAAAATCGAACCTGAAAAATTTTGGTATTACAATACTTCCTCAGTATGAGGAAGCAATAAGAGAAGTTAAGAAAACTACCTTAATCAAGACTGAATAAAATAAGAGTGGCCAAAAAGAAGAAAGCTTATAAGGTTAAATCATGAATTAGCGATGGTAAAGTGGTTCATACACCTTGTCTCTACTGTAATGGTTATTATTTAGACTCAAATTAAGGCTGGACTGTTTGTTCTGTCTGCAGCCAATGGGTTCACTGCAGTTGTGCTGGTGTCGATGACGAAGATGAAGTACCCCATCCTACACCTTAGGGTACCCTATTTTACCCGCCGGTGGGGTAAGATGGGGAGATTTGCAACTTTTTACATACTAATTTTATGCTTTTTTAACCCTTGGTCACACACCTAGGGAGGGATTCCCTTTTCGGTTTCAGTATTTTTTAAATAACTTTTGTTTTTCTCATTGCAAAATAAAATCAGTTTCTATACCTTTCGCCAATTTACTCCTCAACACATTTCTAAAAAAACATTCAGTTTAAACATAATTAATATTTCATAATGAAGCTTTAAAGCCAGAAAAAAACTCGAAAAAGTGAGGTTATGTTAAATAAAAAAATCAAGTTTTCAAAACATTTTTTGTTAAACTGTTGCTTAATACGAAAATTATATTATAAATATAATTAAAAAAAAGTATTTAATAATTTTTTTGCTTATTTGTTAATGTTACATTATTTTTACATGTAAAGTGTAATTCCTTCGAAGATGTGCATTCGTATAATTAATTTTTATTTTTGAGACCGAAAATTAATTTGATTAATTTTATAATTTAGAATAATTTACTACATATTTGTAAGTTTATGTTAAAACTAAATTATTATTGATTCCTTTGTTTATGTTGTAATGTGGCCTATTTTACAATGTGGTGAGGGATTTCCTCTAAACGTGTGTAAAGTCGTAATTTTTTCCGAGGTATGTGACGGAGGGTTAAGAAACAGATGGCCTTTCTACGCCTTTATTACGAAAGACTCATTCCAAAAGATGATAATTAGAAATAATAATAAAGTATATATTAAATAATTTTCGTTTTTTTGCTCATTAAATCTTAAGTACCCCGTCTTACCCCACTCTCCCCTACATATCGCTATATTTGGTCCGCCATTTTTTATTGTGCGATTCTAATTAAAAATATGTATAATCACAGGAAATCTAAAATACTACTTGAATATTACGTGATTGGCCAGACAATTGGCAATTTATTATGTAAATTATAATATACATTTTTTTATATTATTTATTATTCGTACACTATGTGTATCAATAATACTAAACTAATTAACAAATAAATAATTATTATTTTTAAGGAATATAAAAATTTAAAGACAAATTAACCCACATAGCACAAAAACTCCCAGGAAACTTCCAGGAAGTTTCCCGTGGCAACTTTCGGAAGTTACCCTTGGTAACTTCCTGGACATTTCCAAGGAAATACAATAATGTCCGCAGGTTAGAAACTTCCCATATAAACTTCCTGGAAGTTACCAGGAAGATTCAAAAAATTATTAAAAATTTTTTTTAGTGAAATTATTATTTAAAAGGTTTAAAAAAATTTAAATTATCCAAATTTTGCATTCTTTTAAAATAAAAAATTGTGTTTACTTTAAACAAATGATCTTCACAACTAGAGCACACATGAGGATAAGGCGGACTCAAACCCTATGTCTCATAGGGTAGCCCTCGAAGTGAGCTGCTGGGATAGCGCTTTATGCGCTCAACCAAATCGCCACTCTACTTTACAGGATTAGTTCATATATCATATATATTTAGGGGAGACCGGGGCGTAATGGCTAACTTTTCACTCTTTGTTGTTTTACTCGGACACTTTTGTCCTAATTGAATGTTTATCTCTCAGAAAAGTTACTCTGGTATCTCAGCTTACTTTTAAGACTACGAACGTCCCGATATGACTCTTGCTTTTTATTCTACAGCAGTTTTTCTGGAGCAATGCAGAGCTCCAAAATACGCCCCTAACCGGGGCGTAATGGATAACTCCCGGGGCGTAATGAATAATGATTGCTAATTATTATCTACAGTTTCCAATTTTATTGTATATTGTAAATTAAGGTTTCTGGGTATTCCGTGAATGCTATTTTTATTCAGCAATACTTCTCCTATCGCTTTTTCAATAATATTCTGTGATATTGGCACTCTCTCAATTTTTTTTTGTAATTTCTCATTAAAATCGTAGCTTGAAATCTACTGTTTGTAAATTTTAGACCAAAACTTAAAAATTTTGTTAAAAACACCTAAACATACTTAAACTAAGTGACAAGTAACCGCGAAAACAAACCTACACTTCGCCGATATGGTACGTTGCTTTTTATACATAGCGTATTGCATTAGCCAACACGCCCCGGGAAAAAGTAGCCATTACGCCCCGGAAGTGTTCGGCAAATATTTGCCTTTTTTTTAACAATACCGGAAGTGTGAATCAAAAATCTCGAATTGTCCCTTAAAAACAAACGTGTCAAGATCGAAACCTCATTTCAGTTTCTTTTTTAAAGCTATTTTTCAAAAAAATAGAACGAAAAAACGAAAATTTTGAAAAGTTACTTTCGTATGTCAAAAATAGTTTTTCTACTATATTTCTTACAATAATGAATAAATATTAATGAAACTTCCGACAAACTTGCAGTATACCAAGTACAATAACTTGTCTATTGTGCGAAATTATTACAATTTACGGTTTTTAAACAAATTACAATTATTCATTACGCCCCTTAGCCATTACGCCCCGGTCTCCCCTACTCAAAGATAGAATGAAATATATGATATATAAACTAACCCTGTAAAGTCAAGTGTCGATTTGGTTGAGCGCATAAAGCGCTATCCCAGCAGCTCACTTTGAGGGCTACAGTATGAGACATGGGGTTTGAGTCCGCCTTACCCTCATGTGTGCTGTAGCTGTGAAAATAATTTTTTTAAATTAAACACACTTTTTTATTTTAAAAAATACAAAATTTGAATAATTTAAATTTTTTAAACCTGTTTAAATAATAATTTCACTAAACAAAATTTTTAATAATTTTTGGAAACTTCCTGATAACTTCCAGGAAACTTACTTTGACAGCTTCCAAGAAGATTCCACTGTCAATTTGCAGGAAGTATACATGGGAAGCTTCTAACCTGCGGACATTATTGTATTTCTTGGAAATTTCCAGGAAGTTACCAAGGATATCTTCCGAAGGTTGCCACGGGAAACTTCCTGAAGTTTTTGTGTTATGTGGGAAATACATCAACTTAATTTTTGCTCTACAATTAGGACCAATCTTTTGAATATTTTTTCGAACAGCGAAGGGCTTACTTCAAAAAGCTGAAAAACGTGCTTTCGGCACTTTTAAGTTAGAATATCTCAAAAATCTGACATGATGGGACATTTCTGAGGTCAGATTCGAATTCAGCACGTCAACCACCTTTGCAAAAGTATTGTCCGCTTTTGGGTTGTGAGGTTCGACAAAATTTTGTTGGTTTGTGTTATTATTATTATAATTTTAATTAAAAGCAGATGAGAGACAAAGTGATTTCGTGCTCGACAACTTATTTTAAAAGAAAAGAATATTTTGAGTCAGGAAATTTTCGGAAAATATATAGAGGATGACAATCTGACTCGCGCTGCTCTCGGAATTTTGCAAAATTTCTGTAAACAATTATTAAAAAAATTATTTAAACGTTCGGAAAAGGGGGTTTTGGACGGTTTGAAATAGACTTCTCATTTTAAGAGGATGAAACATTTTGGGTTTATATTTGGAGGGGTGATAGAGAAAGACTCACTGAGGCGCACTTTTCTCCGTTTTTGCAGTAATTTTGTTAGGAAATTATTTTATTAACAATAGTAAGTGGACCTAGAACAATATCTTGCTGTCAGTTAGTGGTGTATATTAAGGGTAAGTCCAAGGTGTGAAATGTAAACAAAGCAAAATGTAAACAAACTAAGCGCTAACATCACCTGTTTTATACATTTTTTTTTCTCACAAAAATTACCATTAGAAAACTTTTTTTTACAAAAATGGAAAATTAGAGTATCAAAGTTTCCAAAAAAATCATTTTTGAGTGTGATCAATAAATAGCAATTAGTAAAATAACTAATTCAAATGACCTATAAAATAGCATTTTTGACGCGTCGCGAAAAAGAAACTGTTTGAGTATATCAACCGCACTGACGATGAAGAAGTCTCATATCAGCGATTGGACCTTCAACATGTGGAAAGGGAAATTTTTCCCTTTCCTTCTTGAAATTACAAGGAGAAAAGGGTAAAAACTTCTTCATCGTCCGTGCGGTTAATATAGTCAAACACTTAAAATTTTCGCGATATGAACTCTGTTGCTCTACGCGCACGCGCAGACCGTGCCAAGGAAGCATTGACAGCACCATGTGGAAGTCCACATTTTGTTTGGAATAAAACTTGGTTGTTTTCTGATTTTTATCAGCTATGCAAGGCGTAGATACCAAATGCATTACGTCAGCTCACCATTTTCATAAAGAAAATGTGAACTTAGATTTATTTGGTATCTACGCCTTGCATAGCTGATAAAAATTAGAAAACAACCAAGTTTTATTCCAAACAAAATGTGCACTTCCACATGGTGCTGTCAATGCTTCCTTGGCACGGTCTGCGCGTGCGCGTAGAGCAACAGAGTTCATATCGCGAAAATTTTAAGTGTTTGACTATATTAACCGCACGGACGATGAAGAAGTTTTTACCCTTTTCTCCTTGTAGTTTCAAGAAGGAAAGGGAAAAATTTCCCTTTCCACATGTTGAAGGTCCAATCGCTGATATGAGACTTCTTCATCGTCAGTGCGGTTGATATACTCAAACAGTTTCTTTTTCGCGACGCGTCAAAAATGCTATTTTATAGGTCATTTGAATTAGTTATTTTACTAATTGCTATTTATTGATCACACTCAAAAATGATTTTTTTGGAAACTTTGATACTCTAATTTTCCATTTTTGTAGAGAAAGTGTTCTAATATTAATTTTTGTGAGAGAAAATGATGTATAGAAAATGTGATGTTAGCGCTTGGTTTGTTTACTTTTTGGTTTGTTTACATTTTACACCTTGGACTTACCCTAGTTTGTAAGTTTACGCTGTAAACTTATGATAGACTTAACGTAAACTTTAAGTTTCCGCCACCATTGCAAGCTTACAACTAAAGGTTACAGAAGGCTCATAAGTAATGGTTATTGTAAGCTTACATTTAAAAGTTATGATAAGGTTACTATAAAGTTGTAAGGTTGAGTTAAGATTGCAATAAATTTAATAGATAAGATTAAAAAAAAATTTTTTAAATTTAAAAAAAATTTGCTGTATTTTTTTTTGAGAACCTAATATGCCGTAGAAATTATTAAAATCATATTTTAAGGACTGGCATTCAATCCCAGGATTGACGCGCAAGAGCCTAGTCAATTTTACCTTAAGTCTGCAATAAGTTTACAGTGTTAGCTTACAAACTATACGTTTAATCCACACTTCAAACTTGCAGCAAGATATTGTGCTATGTGGGAAGTAATTTGAGATGGAGTGGTTTTTTTAAGTTTAGCCGCTTTAACTATATCTCGAATTGACGCCACCTTTTGGACCACAAACACACAGATAGTCGTGTGCATAGTTTGTGTGCTTGCCACTATAATGTCTGTTACTTCCACCATGAATGCAATTTTTATAACTGTGTTTTTCAATATTGAGTTCAGATGTTGTGCTATATGTGATTGTTAGCATCATTATTATTATTAATAACAATACTTACAAAGTCTTCGTCGCTTTCGTGACTTTTGTTTTCCTCATCTTCACGAATGACCTTAGGAAAATGAGTCCTTTTTCGCGTCATGCGATTTCTGGCTTTAGAAGCAGCTGTATAAGTAAATATAAAAAAAATTAAAATTAATCATGCGCAAATTAAAAAAATTAATTAATTGATTTATAAAAAAATTTGTTTACATTAAAAATTTAAAAAATTTAATTTTATTATTTTATATTACACCGTTTGACATGATTTTGCACCTATGAACGAACTGAGGATTTTTGGAAACTAGAGTAAAAAAAAATACTAGTATATTTCCGTTTTTGAGATCAAGTCGTTTACGGGTTTTAGACGTAAACCAATAAATAATAATTAAAATATAAAAAAACTTTTCATAAACTTTTTAAAAATCGTTAAATCTTGGTCCCAAAAATGTATTTTTACATAATCTATAAAATTAAGACTTAAAAAATTTTCCTAAATATGTTAATTTTACTTTCGAAATCATTGGAATAGCCTTTTTTTAATGTAGGCAAAATACATACTCCAAGTGGAAAAATATTAAAGATTGTAATTTTGCTCTTTTTAATATAGGCATTTTCATCCCCACGATAATTTTTACTATTTAAAGCAGGTAATACAAGTACCTACTTTTAATATGTTGTAATGACGGATGGCAACGAAACTATAGCAGATGGGAAAATTACCTTTTGCGAACGTAACCTTAACATATTAAAAATGTTAATTTTTTTGAAACGGGGATTTTACCTTCAGCGCTAAAGAAATATTAACGTTTTTAATATAGAGAAATCGCTAATTCATGTAAAAGTTACTATTTAAAATTAGGTAATAAAAGTTTTTGAAATGCCAGTTTAAAAGCGTTAAAATTCCTTTAAGTCTTTTAACAGTGCATGGATTTGCAATAATATGCAATAAGTTAAAAAAAATTTTAACCTCTTCAAAAATTATATATTTTTGAACATCTCATGTTTTTAGGTTAAAAATGAAGCACGAAAAAAGTATTACCTTGTCTAATAATTTAATTGTAAAGCTGTAAAAATAAAGGTGGGTTCTCCACTCAAAAAATTTTTTTTTTTAAATATGTATTTAAAAATATTTTTTTTATGGTCAAAAAAATTTTTGGACCACTTTATTTTATGATCACCAGATTTCTTGCAAAATCTTGTTCACAAAAAATGATATCCACACAAGACATATACATACATCCGGACTAGAGTTGCTGCAAAACCAGTCAAGACGAAATACTTTTCAATCTCGCCTTGTCTCCAAAAAGTCCCGTCTTGAGACACAGATTAAAAAAATCACGGAATTAAGAAACAATTTAGTAAAACTATAATTAATCAAGAAAATCGAAATTAAAATATTATATTCAACGATAATTTTCGAGTCTTGAATTTTGTCCTGATTTTAACAGATTCTGTCACGACTCTTGCATAATAGCCAAATAGATATACTTACTTTCTTCTATAAATCCAATAAATGCATCGCACCATTTCTCCTTGTCTCTGAGGCACTTAACTTTATAGATTTTTTTTTATCAAATTCGGTACTCTCAATTTGAATATCCGTGAGTGGAACAATAATTGTCCTTTTGCTGTGTGTTTGACACTCGTTGATGTATTTAATACAAGCAAACATGGTGACGCCTCTGGACGAGATAATGTTTTTTAAACTTCAGTTGACTATAATTCTATCTTAGAAACAAATGAAACATGAAGTTAACTCAAACTCATATGAGGCACTCCATGTCAAGTGATCCAGGTGGAGAAAAATTTTTCTTCAATCGTAGCAAAACTTGGGGCTTTTGTAGTACTCATAGATAGTAATTATTCGTGAAAATATTTTTTTACCTAGTCCAATATTTTCCGAGGGGGAGGGGGTTAAATTTTTGGGTTTTTCAGTACAATGCTTATTTCGATATTTTTTTACTCTGAAACTATTAAACATAAAAATTTGGCAAGGTACACTTTGGAAAGGTTTTTTCATGCTCTTTCGATTGAAAATAAGCATTTTAAAAAAAAAAATTTTTGACCCAAAAAAATCAAAATTAAAAATAAATTTTAATTTTTTGACCCAAAAAAATCAAAATTAAAAATAAATTTTAATTTTTTGGAAAAAAGGTCCCATTTTTTTTAAACGAAAGCTGAGGTTTTTTCCTAAAAGGACATATAAATTAAAAAGTGGGACAAGAATGTTTAAACATTGAAAAATGAATTTTCTCGTAAACAGAGCTAAAAACCAGGTTTAGTGAGTAGAAACCTCTGTTTTTCAATGTTTAAACATTCTTGTCCCACTTTTTCATTTATATGTCCTTTTAGGAAAAAACCTCAGCTTTCGTTTAAAAAAAAAATGGGACCTTTTTTCCAAAAAATTAAAATTTATTTTTAATTTTGATTTTTTTGAGTCAACATTTTTTTTAAATGTTTATTCTTAATCGAAAGAGCATGAAAAACCCTTTACAAAATGTACCTTGCCAAATTTTCATGTTTAATAGTTTAAGAGTAAAAAATTATCGAAGTAAGCATTACACCGTAAGACACCTGGATCACTTGACATGAAATGCCTCATATATAGGTGATTCCACACGAAAAGGCAAATGGCTTTGTCCAATTGTAGACTAAATCAATTGCAACGTTATACGGCTTTAAAGGACCCCGCACAAAATACATTAAAAATCCCTTTCGGTCAAATTGTTTGAAACTTTGGTAAAATGAAGTTCAAGTGATTCTGAACAAAAGCTCTCTGGTTCATACCCCCTCTTTCCGGGTTCGTTTGCTCGCTAGAAGCATTTAAAGGTGAAAGTAACAAACTGTATTTTGAGAGAATTTCATCTAATTGAAATGCATTATTTGGTGCTACTTTATAGATAAACGTTTTTGAGGTCTCTGATATGGCAGAGTAGTATTCATAATATTGCCATGCAATGTTTGCTACATTACCATGTTATATTTTGCAATAATAATCTATTGCAATATTTTAAATCGTGAATATAGTAGTTCTTTGTTAATGATTGAGACAGTTTAATCGTGAGTGTTACTCTCTACTACTACTACTACTACTACTACTACTACTACTACTACTACTACTCGTGTTACCTGCATCATTTGGTTTCTAGGATACGCTCAGCATGAAGGTAATGTAAAATATCCATCGCTTAAACTATTGCGAAGCATTCAAGATGCTGCCATGAATGCCAACCCCATTGAAATAATAAATGTAATCGACTAATAAATATTTGTAAGCAACCAGTTGCAGAAATAATTTTTCCACTCCTTATCTCTTAGCGTCACTACTGTTTTATAAACACTTAAATAAAACACCAAATGTTAAACATATTGCTTTAATACTGCAAATGTTACTTATGGTAATGTAGCAAACATTGCATGGCAATATTACGAATACTGCTCTGCAATATCAGAGACCTCAAGAACGTTTATCTATAAAGTGACACCAAAAAATGCATTTCAATTAGATGAAATTCTCTCAAAATACAGTTTGTTACTTTCACCTTCAAATGCTTCTAGCGGGCAAACGAACCCGGAAAGGGGGGTATGAGCCAGAGAGCTTTTGTTCAGAATCACTTGAACTTCATTTTACCAAAGTTTCAAAGAATTTGACCGAAAGGGAATTTTAATGTATTTTGTGCGGGGTCATTTAGCTTTTTCATAAAGAATGCAATGGCGAGTGGTACTTTTTAAAATTTTCAAAATGGCGGCCACCACAGTCACATATATGACTTAAATTAACAATTTGCTTCTTTTAAACTTTAAAATCTCTCACATTTCGTGCCCAAAATTATTTAAAACCTTCAACTTTCATGTTTTTGAGATTACTGATTAATAATTTATGGACAGAATTAAAAAAACAAAATGTCGGATCCAACATGACCTAATATTTTTCAAATTCAATAAATTCAACTAAATTAAAAAAAATCTTCTTGCTTAGGGGTAATTTGGAGTCGCTTAATATATCTGAATCAGTTATCAGAATTGAAAAATATAAAATGGTGGATCCAATATGGCGAATATATTTTTAAAAAATTTAACGTATTCATTTAAAATTCATTACTCGGGGATTTTTGGTGACGTTAAAGGCGACTCTGTTATCAGAATTAACAAATATAAAATGGCGAATCCAATATGGCGGACATACTTTTAAAAAATTCAACAGATTCCTTTAAAATTCATTAGTCGAGAGTTTTTGGCGGAGCTGAATGCGAATAGACTATCAGAATTTAGAAATACATTATGGCGGACAAATAAAAAATAATTATTATTATAGATAATAACTCCTTCGAAATTTATTAGCAAGAACAAAAATCTCATAAAAGTTTAATTTGTAATTAATGTATTTAGAATATGAGCATAAAAAATATAGGGACGTCCCTATATTTAAAATGTAGGCAAGGAGAATACATTGACGATGGCTGCTTCTCTAATTTGAATTTTTATACTTTAAAATAAAAATAGTGAAAATGTATAAAAACCATTTTAATCTTATAGGAAATGCAATTAGACAAGCAAACATTTATTTCTTAACACTTAAAATATTCAAAATGGCGGATCCAATAATGTAACCAAAATTTTTGAAAATTCGTCGTAGTCACTTATAACTTGTTACTTGGAGGTTTTTAGAGTTGGTGATGACAAATCTAATATCCTTTATAAACATTTTAAATTGGTTAATCTAATATGGCGTACAAAGTATTTAAAATTTTATTGTTTAAAAACGTTTAAAGAATAAGATTATATTTAAATTTCTAAAAGGGTCCATAAAAATTCCATACTGAAAGTAATGTTTCCGATATGTTAAAAATTTGATTATGTTTAAGAGTTTCTGTCAAATTTTGAGAAACCAAATGTTGTTTTTACTTCAATAGTTAGCTTAAATGAGAAATCTTAAAATGATGAACACTTAAACTATAGTTTTTAATAAATTTCCGTAATTCAAATATCTGTATATTAGGATCACACGCACCTTTTTTGTGTGCGAACAAAACTAACATGAAATCTGGTTAAGAGTTTAGTGCGCTTTAGAAATTTGCGTCTAGTTCTAATGGTATGGTTGAAATACCCTAACTGTTGGGTTGTTCCTATTCAAGCAAAACTATATGGGTAATATAATCTAAAATATGCCTGTACCTTCTATTTTTTCTTTCAGCGCAATGTGAAGATTTTTTATATTTATAAACGATTGTATATATTTTTACTTATTATATGTAGAATAATATTTATACATAATATATGAGACGCTCTACTAAAAAAGATACCTAAGAAGCAAATCACTTTAAGATTATTATTTTTTATTATTACCTTAATTAAATAATTCATGTTAAGTATGTAAAATTGAAACTAGTTTATATTGAATATTTTAGATTTAACAAATACTTAAACATAAATAATTTGCAATAGATACTGATTGTCTCTTTATATTTTTATTATAAAAATTACAAACAATACCTTACATTTTTTTAATTCTCAGGTATTTTTCTTAAGAGTGCGTCATATTTAATAATAATGAGGTATAATTACTTAAATGGCTACAAGCTACAATAATTTTATGTTTTGGAAAAAACATTTCACCAAGTCTGCACTCGAACCCTGAATCTTGTGTTCAGTAAGCAAGAGGCTTACTAGTGAGCCAATCTTACTTGTATAGTGTATCAAGATTTTCGACAAAATAAAATCTTTGTAAGTTTTATTAAAGTTTATCATATTTAATATAAATTATCAAATACTACAAGTAAGATTTGCTCACTGGTAAGACTCTTGCTTACTGAACACAAGGTTTAGGGTTCAAGTCCAGACTTGATAAAATGTTTTTTCTAAAACATAAAATTATTCTAATTTTATCTGTATATTGTGTTAACATTACGTTAATATTACAGTGTAATATTACCTTAATATTTCCATGTAATATTACCTTAATAGTACAGCGTAATATTACCTCCAGGCGGACATTTTAATATCCCAGTAAAATTACTGTAATATTACAGTGGAGATTACGAATCTCCAGTGTAATATTACAGTGATGTCTCTATGAGCTTACGTGCTGCTTGGAAAGGCTTAGCTAGACCTATTAGGGAATGAAACGCCGCGCCCGATGTGGCCCTGATCAGGAAATCCACACTTTCTTGTCACCCCGATCTGGCCCTGATCAGGCGCGGCATTTCCTTCCATACTACGGCCCTAGTAGGGTAATTTCTGCACGGGATTGCATTAAATTTTTTAAAATTTAATTTCAAAAAGATAGGTTATATACCTCCTATTTTCCAGAAAGTTTTTTAATTTAAATTCTAACCTCTTGTTAATATGAATTACCAGACAATTTCAGGACCATTTTTAAAGCTGACCAATTACTATTCCCTTGATGATTTTTGAATTGATCAATTTTGAAACTAGTGCTGCAATTTTTTTGCTATAATGTCATTTGAGAAATATTAAAAATTTTATCAAGTTTCAACAATTTTAGGTTTCTTGCAAATGAAAGTTCGTTTACGTAAAAAGTTTCTATAAGGGTCAATCCACTGACTTTCGTCTGAGAGTCGTTGCGACCATATTTTTAAAAAATCTAATTTTCATATATGTGAAACTCGATGATTTCCTAAGTTCATTAATCATAATATTGTGTTACAAATTTTATTTCGTTAAATAATATTAATTATCAAAAGTGGGTGGTTCACGATGTAATTTCGTAACCTTAAATTTTTCAACTTTTTAAAAGACGTCATTGTTCAAAAACTATTAAACATTAGGTGTTGGTACTTACCATAAATATAAATATTTCCATTCTGCATATTCTAACAATCGAAATAAACTAAAAATTTTATTATTTGTGCACAAAAATTGATTTAGAAAATTTTTTTATCCAAAAAAATTACACACTGTAAAAAGAAGGCATCTTGTTTTAAGATACTTTGGTAGTTACTTTTAAGTTGTTTCCAAAAAGTTATCCAAAGCATCTTAAAATGCATTGGTTTCTAAGATAGAAGATGGTAAAATAAGATGTTTTAATCGTTTTAAAAGTGATTATAATGTATTTTGAGATACTTGTTGTTGCAATGTTTTTACAGTGCACTTTTTGTTCCACTTACAATTTTTTTGTCGGACCTCTAAAAAATTTGGGATTTTGCAAATACTTTTTTAAGAACATAATTTATCTTCTATTGGAATTTGACGAAGGTGTTTTTCTTCGTTCTCGAAATAATAATTATAAAAATTTTGTATGTAAAAAGGTTAATTCTAAGACTTGAAATTGATATTGACACTAAATTACAATGCTTTTTGTTCATTTCAAGCATTATAATTATAACCTTTCTGAACAACATTTTTTACAATTATTCCCAAGTAGCACTCTGTATCACCTGAATGTCATGGCGATATCTATCGGGAATATTCCTGTGATACTAAGGAAGTATCATAATGTCCGCTTTTTTTTAATATCCCTGTGACATTCCTGTGATATTGAGGGGATACTGCTGTGACATCGAGAAGATACTGCTGCGATATTGAGGGGATATTCCACATAATTTTTTCTATAAGTTGAAATTTGATATTATAGTGAGAATTATGTGGAATATCCCCTCAATATCGCAGCAATATTCCCTCAATATCACAGCAATATCCCGCCTCAATATCGCCTCAGTATCTTCTCAATGTCACAGCAATATCTTCTCAATATCGCAGGAATGTCACAGGGATATTAAAAAAAGCGGACATTATGATACTTCCTCAATATCACAGGAATATTCCCGATAGATATCGCCATGACATTCAGGTGATACAGCGTGCTACTTGGGTTATTTCGAGAACGAAGAAAAACACCTTCGTTAAATTCCAATAGAAGATAAATTATGTTCTTAAAACAGTATTTGCAAAACCCCAATTGTCATTTTTACGAAAATTCCTATTGTAAACTTGTATGCATATATAGATTCACTATAGGAATTTTCGCAAAAATGACAATTCGCAAAAATGATTTTTCGGAAATTTGACATTACATAAAAATGGCTATTCGCAAAAATGACTTTTCGGAAAATTGAAAATTCGTAAAAATGGCAATTCGTAAAAATCGGCGATTCACAAAAGTGAGAAATCACTTGAGGATTAATGTCACTACGAAATTCATTAAATAACAACTTGCTCATTCTAATTATTATTATATAATATGCGAATTTACCATGAAGCTCTAGTCCACAGGAATACCCAAAATTTAAAAAAATCTCTTACTTTAAATTAACTTCACAAAAATATTAAACATTAAACTTTGAACACTTGAAAATTGTTTTCAATAAGAAAATTGTATTGAACAATAATTTAAAAGCTATGAAAAATATTCTATTCTGGGAAAATTCTGAAAATGTTATTTTTATTCTAATCACTTTGATGTTTTAACCATATTTTCATCAGTTTTAATATTTAATTTTAATAGTTTATCACTAAAATGATAATGAAATTCACAGGAGGCAAAACATTATTGTCATTCCGTTTTATTTTAAGACAATAACTAGAGAAGCTTCTACAGGCAAATAGAAAAATTAAGCTTTCCCAAATTGTTTGTCAAGAGTTCTAGTCTCTTAAATGCGCTTCTTAAATATCAAAGCAGTCAATTCAGAAAAATAGACATTTAAAAATTTTAATTTATTTCTATAGAGTAAATACTCTACAAATGTTTATTATTATAAATTAGTTACCTAGATTTATAGACAGTCAATTCAAAGGGATAGACTCTATATTTTTCTTTGAAACTTTTAAAACTGCAAAGCATTTAGAAAAATGTAACATTTGATATGTTTTCTACATCTCCCGATTTTTCCAAAATTGTAGAAATCATTAGATAGTGAATTTTAAGAAGGAATCAACTAGGTTTTTTCAAATTTATATAGGAGACATAAAAAACTTTTTATTTTAAACAGTTTTGATTAAAAGATTCTATTTTTTTCACAATAACATAGATGATATTTTATATGAGAAAATGATAAAATAATTGTTCTTATTAACAGTGATTTTTTGAAAATTCATATTATACTTGTTAGAGTTGAGCCCTTTTAAAAATTCATAGAAAAATTTTAATCGTTTTAATCATAAAAATGTATTAATGAAATGTTTTACTATAGAGAAACAATTTATTTATTTAATTTCAATAAGTATTAAACGTTTTTTTTACTCAAAAACAATTCAGCATTAGGTTAGGAAACAAACAATCTTAGGTTAAATATCAAAGGAAAACATATGTAAATATATTTTTTTCTGCTAAAAGTACTTCGGATGAATTTTCCTTTTAATAAAACGTCAAAGGATATGTAATAATGAAGAAAATTTCAATAATGGACGGGTTGGATACTATAAGCGGTCGCGCATTATTTTCGTTGTCCCCTCGCGCATCCGCTGTCTCGTTGTACGCTGGAACTTCTGCTTATACGCGTACCCCTTTGTAGCATCCAACCCTTCAATTAAATCGATGATCCCGAGCTATTTCATACCAACTCTAACGCACGGTTTTATACTATTTTTTCAAGAATTTTATTTAAATTTTTAACAATAGTAGAATTTTTCTGAAGAATTTTCTGCAATTTCTAAAAATAATTGAGTTCTTAAAAATAATTTTAATATTTAAAAAAATGATTGGATAGAGATAGAAATATAGAAGCTATAAAAATAGCCGTAAGATAGTAAAACAAGTTGTTTTAATTTCAATACAGACACATTTTTATTTTCCTTTTTTTATCTAGGTACATTACTTGAATAAGTTTAAATAGTCAAGGATATAAAGGTAATAAATAGAAATGGGAAGAAAAGAGTTATTTTTAACACATATTCATTGTTAATGTTATTAACAGTAAATTGTTGTGTTAATTAAAACTTACTTCCCAGGTAAAAATGATTCGTACGAATGTAGTACGAACTTCGTTCGAAAATCCGACTACATTCGTACAGATTTCCTATTAGGCCAGTCGGTGAGTGCAAAAAGTGCACAAAAGTGCAACCTGAAAAGTCTTAATAGTTTCTTGTAGTTTGGGGGCCCCAAATAAGAGCCCCATGGTTTGCTCTCGATTTCCGGTTGCAAAAAATAGTGTAAACAATCGTCAAAGTTCGAGAAACGTAGTTTTTCGATGACCCTTGCTTTCGGTTAAATTTTAGAGAAAAAAGTTGTTATTGAAAGTTGTAGAGCCTAAAAATACCTTTCAAATGACTGGTCATATGTTGAAAAAGGTTTATTAGTTTAGTTGCAAATGAATTTAAACCATTAAAAATAGCACTTTTTTAATTGTTTAATTACTTTGTTAATAATTATCGAATTTGTTAATAATTCAGCAGGAATATTCTCCTTGCGAAGCTGAATAAATCCCCAAAAAATTCGACTCGATCAGATAAATGGTTTATGCATAATTCCATTTGTTAACTAAAAACATGTAATTTTTCAACGGAATTTCCCCACTTTTGGACCAACGAATTTCGGTTTTTTCTTTTCGAGAGTACAGTTTAGGAGTCAAACTTTCATTCCATTTAAATGGGAAATTGATTTTTTTTAATTTAGTGCATAATAATAGACGTTAAAAAAGGGTATGTTTTTTTGACATAAACAAATGGAATAACTCAGTCAATTTTCACTTTATCGATTTGGTGTAAAGGGCATTTGATTTCATTTGTTTTCACAAAAATTTTCCAAAAAAAAAAAATTTAACCTAGCTTCAAGGGGCATCTGTGCACTTATCATTTATTTCAACATTAAAATCATATTCATTTCAACACTGTCAACACATTCATTTATTTAACTTCTGTTTACTCGATGCTACACGGTCACTGGTAAATAATTTCAAATTTTTTTGTCCACAATATTGTTTCAAATTAAATGGAATTATATGTAAGAAAAAATTTTTTGGTTAAATATAATAAATAATGATAAAAATTTGTTATTAAAAAATTTTTTTTTATTAGTACAAAAAATAATTTATTTAAAAAAAAAAGTAAATTCATTTTTGGATTCAGCGTTGGAAATTATATGAAATTAAAAAAAAAAAAGATTAAAATCGGTCAATAATTAACAAAGTTATGACCATTTTTGCGAATTTGAACGGCTGAATAGTTTTGCGGCGGGCGAGAATCTCGCGCCTCCGAGTTCCCCCACTCCGCTGTCTAAAGGTGGAAAAAACTATGCAATACTTTAACTTGATATAAGTGCAAAGTAAAAGCACAAAACCTTATGTTCAATTTTTTTTCATAAAATACATATATTGAACTGTAAGTGGTGTGAATTGCAATTAAAAATATTGATAAATAATTAGTCATGAATTTTTTGAAAAAAAAAATAACTCTCCCCCCCTTGAAACTAGGTCGGATTTTTTTTGAAAATTTTTGTGAAAACAAATGAAATCAAATGCCCTTTACACCAAATCGATAAAGTGAAAATTGACTGAGTTATTCCATTTGTTTATGTCAAAAAAACATATCCTTTTTTAACGTCTATTATTATGCACTAAATTAAAAAAAATCAATTTCCCATTTAAATGGAATGAAAGTTTGACTCCTAAACTGTACTCTCGAAAAGAAAAAACCGAAATTCGTTGGTCCAAAATTGGGGAAATTCCGTTGAAAAATTACATGTTTTTAGTTAACAAATGGAATTATGCATAAACCATTTATCTGATCGAGTCGAATTTTTTGGGGATTTATTCAGCTTCGCAAGGAGAATATTCCTGCTGAATTATTAACAAATTGGATAATTATTAACAAAGTAATTAAACAATTAAAAAAGTGCTATTTTTAATGGTTTAAATTCATTTGCAACTAAACTAATAAACCTTTTTCAACATATGACCAGTCATTTGAAAGGTATTTTTAGGCTCTACAACTTTCAATCACAACTTTTTTCTCTAAAATTTAACCGAAAGCAAGGGTCATCGAAAAACTACGTTTCTCGAACTTTGACGATTGTTTACACTATTTTTTGCAACCGGAAATCGAGAGCAAACCATGGGGCTCTTATTTGGGGCCCCCAAACTACAAGAAACTTAAACGAACTTAGTATGAAATTCGAGCGAATTATAATCGAAATAATGAAAAAAATTAATTAGGAAACCCTCACGGAAATCCTTATGGAGTTACGTACAAAATGTTAGTTAAAAATATCTTCAATAATGTTCGGCCAAATTTTTATCGAATTCCGTAAGAAATTCGAAATAATCACAAACAAATTAATTAACCAAATTCGGCAAAATTGTTTTTAAAACTTACAGCTGAACTTTCGTTCGGAAATCTGTACGAGATCCTTAACGAAATGTTTTTTGAAAATCCATATTAAAAATTTGGGTATTATTCATACGAATTATATAAGAAATCTGAACGAGTCATATTAAATTCGTACGAATTTCGTACGAATTATTTTTATATTTTGATTTTTATATTTTATATTTTGATTAACGGATTTTTGTTTTCTTGCAAAATTTACAAAATGGTAGACATTTTTTAAAAACATAAAATTTTTTTGGAAATTTAAATTACTTTTGCACTGAAAAGTATTGAACAATATTTTTTATTAAATTATCAAACAAAACTAATAAAAAAAATGAGCATTCACTTAAAATTTTTTCCACTGGTTATAACGGTTTCTCTGATCCGAAAGTAATTCTAATGACGTTTTTCTCTTCTTTATTGCTTTTCCACTTTCTGTTTCTACTAAATCTATTTTAAAACGTTTTCTATTAGTAATTAAATAAAAAAAATTTTAATGTGCCACCCAAAACTTAAAAAATTTTTCTTACTGGGGTTTAATATGAATTATTTTCATAAAGTAATAAAATCATTCGTACAATAGGGATAAATATATCAATTGTCGAAGGTGTATTCACTTAATGATAAACAAATTCTGTTTAAGACATCAACGTTGATTTACAAATAGAATATAATAAATAACGCAGCTATACAAAAAAGACCCGTACTGAAAAATTAGATCAGACGTTCTTTGTATATTTTGATGCGCTAAACATGAATCTTAAGGACATGTTATTCAGTGGTCACGTGTTTTCATATTAAAATATATAGGACACGTGACCACTGAATAACATAACCTTAAGTCCGATTTGCTATACTACGTCAGGATTTTGACAAAACCTCTAAAAACATTGCGGATTTTAAGTGACAGAAGAACTTGGTTAAATAAAAACAGATTTGCTTAAAACTTGTTACTCGGGGGGTTTTATGGTTGATGATTATGAATGTAAAGTCCGATTTATAAAATTCTAAATCGCAGATCCAATATGGCAGACAAATTTTTAAAAAATAGTTAGATTTTTACGAAAATTACTATCTAGTAGTTTTTGTAATCGGTGATTATAAATTTAATTTAATATTATTTAAATTATATATTGCAGATATTGTACGGTGTTCAAACATCTTTATGCTTCCGCATGTGTCTGCATCCAGGGTACCTCTCCGCGGTAATAGTATGAGCAACGGAAAAATCCCGCTATAGCGAGACAGACAGACTTATGTGAAAGCAAAGATATTTGCCCATCGTACTATATCAGCTATTTTTAATTTGAATAATCTGACGTAAAATTTGTAGTCAGCGACCCTAAAAAACCCAAGATACCAATTATTGCAAAAATCCAACTATTTTTAAAAAATTACTTCTCCATATTGTGTCCACCATTTTGAATTTTAAAAATCCGATGTTATAACATCGGATTATAAATTTATAATTATAAATTTATAATCATCGATCTAAAGAAACCTGAATAACAAGATTTAAGCAAATCTGTTATCCTGTAACTAAGTTCTCCTGTCATTTAAAATCTGTCATGATTTTTAAAGTTATATGAAAAACTTTATCTGATGAAGCGAAACTGACTTCAGATGCGTGTGCAGCGGATCAAAATACATCCAATGAAAAATTTCCAGACACTGGCGTGCCGGAATTGGCACGGTAATGGTCTAATATTGGCGCAATACTTATTGAAAAAGTTAAAATTCTTTGTGAGAAAATGAATATTATTCAATTAATTATTCAATTATCTTAACAAAAAATTATTTTCAATAACATAAATATTTTGAATGATTAATTAATTAATTATAATTTCTGATTTTAGAATAAAAAATCGAAATTTATGGTAATATTTAAATAGAATTGCGCCATTATTAAGTCACTATTGCGTCTATTACGTCAGTTTCGCGCCACTACTAGTTTACGGTACAAGACCAGCACTATCCAGCATTGCGGCGCTATTGCACCAGTTGTTAATTTTGTATTGGAACAAAGAACAGGTGGTCAAAATTCTGGCCCGGATACTGTCTAATTAGTATTAAGCTTATTAAGTTGTAAACGTTAATGATAATATATTAATATTTCATCTACAAATAATTGAAATATTTTGGACAATATTTTTGGCTAATGCCATATATTAACATTAACAAATGGAATAGCATCGGCAATTGGTACACTTTCCCTATATCAATATATTTTAACATTTTATATTTATTCACCTAAGTTTTCAAATACGTAATCTTGATGACAATATGTTGGTTGTGAAGAATATGGTACGTCATTATGATGGTAATTTGATGGTTGTGGAGAATAGTTCACGTCATCTTGATGTGAATTTGACGGTTGAGGAGAATAATGCACGTCATCTTGATATGAATTTGATGGTTGTGGAGAATAAGGAGCATGAGAAGTACTTGAAACTAATATGATAAAGAAATATTATTAAAAATTTATAATTATAACTAACGTAGTAGATATACATTATCATAGGAATGTTATAAAAAAGCAGGGACTGAAACGAACACGAAAAAACACGAAAATTCGTGTCGTGCCTTGATACGACACAATACAACATGATTAACGATTTAAAATCCGTGCCTTGACACGACACAAAGTTCGCTTGGTAATTCGTGCCGTGCCTAGGCAAGATACAAATAAATTTTATAATTCGTGCCGTGCCAAAGAACGACACAAATGCAAATTTGTAATTCGTGTCGTGTCAAGACACGTTTTAAAGACACGCATGAAACACTGTGTAGAATCGTGCAAGCATTATTTGTGTTTTTTCAGGCACGACACGAATTTGGAAACGAACTTTGTATCGTGCCTTGGCAGGGCACGAATTACCAAGCGTACTTTGAGTCGTGCCTAGGCACGACACGAATTACCAAGCGAACTTTGTGTCGTATCAAGGCACGACACGAATTTTCGTGAAAGTCCCTGAAAAAAAGTTTATAAAATTCTTTAAGTATGGAATGTTGGAATTTTTTTTGTAACATTGCTGTAATATCACTGTCATTACAGTAATGTTACAGTTATAATGATATGTAATGTCATTATCAATAAATTATTTAAACCAAGTAAATACTTATTAAATGTGAGTACATTATTTTATCATATGAAGTAAATATTTTTTTGTACCAATTACGAATTACTTAAAGTAAAATAAATGGAATAATTGAATACAAAATTTATTTGCATCAACACAAAGTAGTTTTGAATAATAATAAATCCTGTTGTTAGTAAGTAAGCAATGAAGTAAACAAGGCGGGAATATGCAAATAGTATGTAAATAATCAAGTAAGCAAGAAAGTTAAAAGAAAATAATAATGAAAGTAAGCAAGATAATTCGTTCTCGCTTACACTGCGAAAACTGGTATCTCACAAGTGTTTCAAAATGACTTGCTTTAAAGCAAACGCTTAAGCTTTGTTTACATTTTGTAACTTCGACATAGCCTTAATGCAGTCTGAATTTAATTAATAATAATAAAATAATTATTAATTAAGTACAAAAAAGTTGAAAAAACTAACTATTAATGTGAATTTTTTTTATTTGACTACGGGGCACTTGAAAAAGTATTTCAATCCTGAAAACTAACTCTTTAGGCAAGTCAAGCAAGTTTTACCAAACTATTCTTGAAACGTACTTAGTGCCCATCCAGGAGATATTCAAAATAAACGTAAAATTTTTTTTTTAATTTATATTAAACTTTCAGTTTAAATTTTGTTATTGCTTTTACAGTACTAGCTTGTAAGGAATAAAGGTATGACAATACATTTTGATTACTATTACTAAAAAAATATTTTTTAAATTATTAAAACTTACTATTATTCCATTATATCTCAAATTTGTTGAAAAATTCAATAAAATATAAGGAACAATTTTTCTTCGCGTGGAAAGAAAAGATGAGGAAAGAACATGGAGAATGATAATTATAGGTAACGAACTTTTTTGGGTTCATACAATAAAATGGTGCGTGATAAAGAATACAGAAGAGGTCGTTATACTCTCTCAATCTGAATCAGCGAAATTTCACTGATTCTCAGCGATAAGTATGCCACTTATTTCAATCAGCGTATATGCGCTAATTAATCAGTGAAATTTCACTGATTATTCAGTGAATTTTCACTAATTCACAGTGCATATACGCTATTTGAAATAGTGGCATACTTATCGCTAATTCAGGTTTAGAGAGTAGCAAATGTAACAACTCAAAAAGGCTAGAGTTAATTAATAGAAAGAAGAAAATGAGTAAGTAAATACATCAATTTTGTATAATTTTGAAAAATTTCCTCATTTTCATTCCTGCCTTTTAAATAATTTTTTATTTTCTAAAAAAACCTTCATAAAATATTTTCAAATCCTGAATTTTTCGATTAAATGTGTTTTGCAATTTTTAAATTTTAGTCATTGTGATGCTTTTTCCAGGAAACATTAAATTTAAAATAGTTCTGCATTCTTCTTCGTTTAAAAACTTCTTTTTTGCAAGTAGATCAAAATTATTTTCTAACTTTAATAAAATGTCGGATTTTAGTTTAATTTAACATAATAATGTTAATAAATAATTCTTGTCTTCACGATTTTTAGGAGCATCAATTTCAACGTTTGGATGAGAAATTTTACCTTCAAGAAAATTAAGTAACAATAAACAAAATAAATTAGAGAAAACATACAATAAACTGATAAGCATAAACTAATTAATATTTAAATTATTAAAATATTTTAAACGACAAAAACAAGAATGCTAATAATAATAATAATGACCTACTTTCAATATCTGATTTAATTTGAAAAAAATATTTCCCTCTCAAAAACTTTTGAAACGTTTTTATATGTTTCGATTTAAATTGTCCATAAATAAAGGAAATCATTTTTTTCAAAACCTTTGGAGTTAAATATCCTTTATTAGAAATGTAGTATGTATCTTCTTTTTCATTAATAAGAAATAATAATACATTATTATATAATTTATTATTTGCATCCAAACATAAGTTCATATTTTCCATATTATTAATAATTAACCAATTATACAGAAAACTGACAAAATGCAAAATATAACTGTAACAAATAACAATCAAAACATTAAAAACACACTTCACACAACATCAAGACGAACATTTAAATTTTATAAGTAAAATAAAAACTAATAAAAAATTAAATTCCGTGATCATGCTCGAAATACTCGTAAAACATTTTCAGTAGAAAAATCTTCTTAGAAAAATGCTTATCCTACAAAAATCAAAAATTTCTAATTTAATGGTCAATAAATATTTTTGCTAATTGTTTTTCTATTTTGACGAGAAAAGTCTTCTTGAATAAACAGGATAATAAATTCATATTTTCTGCTCAGAATACTCGTAAAATACTTTCATTAGAAAAGTGTGCTTGAAAAAATACATAACCTATCAAATTAAACAAAATTTACAAATTAATAATCAATAAATATTTTTATTCATTGTTTTACTCTTTTCCTGTGAAATGTTTACTTAAAGTAATAAAAATACTCAACCCACAAAAATAAAAAAAAATTCCAATTTCATGATCAAAGAATACTTAACTAATAGTTTTTCTTAATTTTTTAGGAAAACTTTACTTGAATGAACAGAAATTTTCCAAATTTCTTCTCGGAATACTCGTAAAATCCTTTTAGTAGAAAAATGAGCTTGGAAAAATAGTCAACCTAGAGAAATAAAAAAAAATTCCAATTTCATGATCAAAGAATACTTAAGTAATAGTTTTTCTTGATTTTTTAGGAAAAGTTTACTTGAATGAACAGAAATTTTCCAATTTTCTTCTCGGAATACTCGTAAAATACTCTCAGTAGAAGAGTGTGCATGGAAAAATACTCAATCTACAAAAATAAAAAAAAATTCCAATTTCATGATCAAAGAATACTTAAGTAATAGTATTCCTTCATTTTTTAGGAAAAGTTTACTTGAATGAACAGAAATTTTCCAATTTTCTTCTCGGAATAATCGTAAAATACTTTCAGTAAAAGAGTGTGCATGGAAAAATACTCAACCTACAAAAATAAAGAAAAATTCCAATTTCATGAGCAAAGAAAAATTAAGTAATAGTTTTTCTTCATTTTTTAGGAAAAAATTACTTGAATGAACAGACATTTTACTATTATCCTCTCGGAATACTCGTAAAATACATTCAGTTGAAAAGTGTGCATGGAAAAATACGCAATCTACAAAAATAAATAAAAATTCCAATTTCATGATCAAAGAATACTTAAGTAATAGTTTTTCTTGATTTTTTAGGAAAAGTTTACTTGAATGAACAAAAATTTTCCAATTTTCTTCTCGGAATACTCGTAAAATACTTTCAGTAGAAGAGTGTGCATGGAAAAATACTCAATCTACAAAAATAAAAAAAAATTCCAATTTCATGATCAAAGAATACTTAAGTAACAGTTTTTCTTGATTTTTGAGGAAAAGTTTACTTGAATGAACAGAAATTTTCCAATTTTCTTCTCGGAATAATCGTAAAATACTTTCAGTAAAAGAGTGTGCATGGAAAAATACTCAATCTACAAAAATAAAAAAAAATTCCAATTTCATGATCAAAGAATACTTAAGTAATAGTATTCCTTCATTTTTTAGGAAAAGTTTACTTAAATGAACAAAAATTTTCCAATTTTCTTCTCGGAATACTCGTAAAATACTCTCAGTTAAAAAGTGTGCATGGAAAAATACGCAACCTACAAAAATAAAAAAAAATTCCAATTTAATGATCCATCAATACTTAATTAATAGTATTTCTTCTTTTTTTAGCAAAAGTTTACTTGAATAAACAGAAATTTCCCTATTTTCTCCTCGGAATACTCGTAAAATACTTTCAGTAGAAGAGTGTGCATGGAAAAATACGCAACCTACAAAAATAAAGAAAAATTCTAATTTGATGATCCATAAATACTTAATTAATAGTATTTCTTCTTTTTTTAGCAAAAGTTTACTTGAATAAACAGAAATTTTCCAATTTTCTTCTCGGAATACTCGTAAAATACTTTCAGTAGAAGAGTGTACATGGAAAAATACGCAACCTACAAAAATAAAGAAAAATTCCAATTTGATGATCCATAAATACTTAATTAATAGTATTTCTTCTTTTTTTTAGGAAAAATTTACTTGAATGAACAGAAATTTTCCTATTTTCTTCTCGGAATACTCGTAAAATACTCTCAGTAGAAGAGTGTGCATGGAAAAATACTCAATCTACAAAAATAAAAAAAAATTCCAATTTCATGATCAAAGAATACTTAAGTAATAGTATTCCTTCATTTTTTAGGAAAAGTTTA
Source organism: Leptopilina myrica (nomen nudum) (assembly GCA_032872475.1). NCBI lineage: Eukaryota > Metazoa > Arthropoda > Insecta > Hymenoptera > Figitidae > Leptopilina > Leptopilina myrica (nomen nudum). The sequence continues at coordinate 8,816,830 of CM065461.1, forward strand.
CTTGAATGAACAGAAATTTTCCAATTTTCTTCTCCGAATACTCGTAAAATACTCTCAGTTGAAAAGTGTGCATGGAAAAATACGCAAGCTACAAAAATAAAAAAAAATTCCAATTTAATGATCCATAAATACTTAATTAATAGTATTTCTTCTTTTTTTAGCAAAAGTTTACTTGAATAAACAGAAATTTCCCTATTTTCTCCTCGGAATACTCGTAAAATACTTTCAGTAGAAGAGTGTGCATGGAAAAATACTCAACCTACAAAAATAAAAAAAAATTCCAATTTCATGATCAAAAAAAACTTAAGTAATTGATTTTCTTCATTTCTTAGGAAAAGTTTACTTGAATGAGCAGAAATTTCCCTTTTTTCTCCTCGGAATACTTGTAAAATACTTTCAGTAGAAGAGTGTGCATGGAAAAATACTCAACATACAGAAATAAAGAAAAATTCCAATTTCATGATCAAAAAAGACTTAAGTAATTGTTTTTCTTCATTTCTTAGGAAAAGTTTACTTGAATGAGCAGAAATTTTCCAATTTTCTTTTCGGAATACTCGTAAAATATTTTCAGTAGAAGAGTGTGCATGGAAAAGTACTCAATCTACAAAAATAAAAAAAAATTCCAATTTCATGATCAAAGAATACTTAAGTAATAGTATTCCTTCATTTTTTAGGAAAAGTTAACTTGTATGAACAGAAATTTTCCAATTTTCTTCTCGGAATACTCGTAAAATACTCTCAGTAGAAGAGTGTGCATGGAAAAATACTCAATCTACAAAAATAAAAAAAAATTCCAATTTGATGATCAAAAAATACTTAAGTAATTGTTTTTCTTCATTTCTTAGGAAAAGTTTACTTGAATGAACAGAAATTTTCCAATTTTCTTCTCGGAATACTCGTAAAATACTTTCAGTAGAAGAGTGTACATGGAAAAATACGCAACCTACAAAAATAAAGAAAAATTCAAATTTAATGATCCATCAATACTTAATTAATAGTATTTCTTCTTTTTTTAGCAAAAGTTTACTTGAATAAACAGAAATTTCCCTATTTTCTCCTCGGAATACTCGTAAAATACTTTCAGTAGAAGAGTGTGCATGGAAAAATACGCAACCTACAAAAATAAAGAAAAATTCTAATTTGATGATCCATAAATACTTACTTAATAGTATTTCTTCTTTTTTTAGCAAAAGTTTACTTGAATAAACAGAAATTTCCCTATTTTCTTCTCGGAATACTCGTAAAATACTCTCAGTAGAAGAGTGTGCATGGAAAAATACTCAATCTACAAAAATAAAAAAAATTCCAATTTCATGATCAAAGAATACTTAAGTAATAGTATTCCTTCATTTTTTAGGAAAAGTTTACTTAAATGAACAGAAATTTTCCAATTTTCTTCTCGGAATACTCGTAAAATACTTTCAGTAGAAGAGTGTGCATGGAAAAATACGCAACCTACAAAAATAAAGAAAAATTCCAATTTGATGATCCATAAATACTTACTTAATAGTATTTCTTCTTTTTTTAAGAAAAGTTTACTTGAATGAACAGAAATTTTCCAATTTTCTTCTCGGAATACTCGTAAAATCCTTTCAGTAGAAGAGTGTGCATAGAAACATACTCAACGTACAAAAATAAAAAAAAATCCAATTTGATCATCAAAGAATACTTAAGTAATTGTTTTTCTTCATTTCTTAGGAAAAGTTTACTTGAATGAGCAGAAATTTTCCAATTTTCTTTTCGGAATACTCGTAAAATATTTTCAGTAGAAGAGTGTGCATGGAAAAGTACTCAATCTACAAAAATAAAAAAAAATTCCAATTTCATGATCAAAGAATACTTAAGTAATAGTATTCCTTCATTTTTTAGGAAAAGTTAACTTGTATGAACAGAAATTTTCCAATTTTCTTCTCGGAATACTCGTAAAATACTCTCAGTAGAAGAGTGTGCATGGAAAAATACTCAATCTACAAAAATAAAAAAAATTCGAATTTGATTATAAAAGAATACTTAAGTAATAGTTTTTCTTCATTTTTTAGAAAAAGTTTACTTGAATGAACAGAAATTTTCCTATTTTCTTCTCGGAATACTCGTAAAATACTCTCAGTAGAAGAGTGTGCATGGAAAAATAGTCAATTTAGGAAAATATTTAAAAAATCCAATTTGATGATCAAAAAATACTTAAGTAATTGTTTTTCTTCATTTCTTAGGAAAAGTTTACTTGAATGAACAGAAATTTTCCAATTTTCTTCTCGGAATACTCGTAAAATACTTTCAGTAGAAGAGTGTACATGGAAAAATACGCAACCTACAAAAATAATGAAAAATTCCAATTTGATGATCCATAAATACTTAATTAATAGTATTTCTTCTTTTTTTAAGAAAAGTTTTCTTGAATGAACAGAAATTTTCCAATTTTCTTCTCAGAATACTCGTAAAATATTTTCAGTAGAAGAGTGTGCATGGAAAAATACTCAATCTACAAAAATAAAAAAAAATTCCAATTTCATGATCAAAGAATACTTAAGTAATAGTATTCCTTCATTTTTTGGGAAAAGTTTACTTGAATGAACAGAAATTTTCCAATTTTCTTCTCGGAATACTCGTAAAATACTTTCAGTAGAAGAGTGTGCATGGAAAAATACTCAACCTACAAAAATAAAAAAAAATTCCAATTTCATGATCAAAGAATACTTAACTAATAGTTTTTCTTAATTTTTTAAAAAAAATTTACTTGAGTGAAAAGAAATTTTCCAATTTTCTTTTCGGAATACTTGTAAAATACTTTCAGTAGAAGAGTGTGCATGGAAAAGTACTCAATCTAGAAAAATAAAAAAAATTCCAATTTCATGATCAAAGAATACTTAAGTAATAGTATTCCTTCATTTTCTAGGAAAAGTTTACTTGAATGAACAGAAATTTTCCAATTTTCTTCTCGGAATACTCGTAAAATACTCTCAGTTGAAAAGTGTGCATGGAAAAATACGCAACCTACAAAAATAAAGAAAAATTCCAATTTGATGATCCATAAATACTTAAGTAACAGTTTTTCTTCATTTTTTAGAAAAAGTTTACTTGAATGAACAGAAATTTTCCTATTTTCTTCTCGGAATACTCGTAAAATACTCTCAGTAGAAGAGTGTGCATGGAAAAATAGTCAATTTAGGAAAATATTTAAAAAATCCAATTTGATGATCAAAAAATACTTAAGTAATTGTTTTTCTTCATTTCTTAGGAAAAGTTTACTTGAATGAACAGAAATTTTCCAATTTTCTTCTCGGAATACTCGTAAAATACTTTCAGTAGAAGATTGTACATGGAAAAATACGCAACCTACAAAAATAAAGAAAAATTCCAATTTGATGATCCATAAATACTTAATTAATAGTATTTCTTCTTTTTTTAAGAAAAGTTTTCTTGAATGAACAGAAATTTTCCAATTTTCTTCTCAGAATACTCGTAAAATATTTTCAGTAGAAGAGTGTGCATGGAAAAATACTCAATCTACAAAAATAAAAAAAAATTCCAATTTCAAGATCAAAGAATACTTAAGTAATAGTTTTTCTTGATTTTTTAAGAAAAGTTTACTCGAATGAACAGAAATTTTCCAAATTTCTTCTCGGAATACACGTAAAATACTCTCAGTTGAAAAGTGTGCATGGAAAAATACGCAACCTACAAAAATAAAGAAAAATTCCAATTTGATGATCCATAAATACTTAATTAATAGTATTTCTTCTTTTTTTAAGAAAAGTTTTCTTGAATGAACAGAAATTTTCCAATTTTCTTCTCAGAATACTCGTAAAATATTTTCAGTAGAAGAGTGTGCATGGAAAAATACTCAATCTACAAAAATAAAAAAAAATTCCAATTTCAAGATCAAAGAATACTTAAGTAATAGTTTTTCTTGATTTTTTAAGAAAAGTTTACTCGAATGAACAGAAATTTTCCAAATTTCTTCTCGGAATACACGTAAAATACTCTCAGTTGAAAAGTGTGCTTGGAAAAATACGCAACCTACAAAAATAAAAAAAAATTCCAATTTAATGATCCATAAATACTTAATTAATAGTATTTCTTCTTTTTTTAGCAAAAGTTTACTTGAATAAACAGAAATTTCCCTATTTCCTTGTCGGAATACTCGTAAAATCCTTTCAGTAGAAGAGTGTGCATGGAAAAATACGCAACCTACAAAAATAAAGAAAAATTCCAATTTGATGATCCATAAATACTTAATTAATAGTATTTCTTCTTTTTTTAGGAAAAGTTTACTTGAATGAACAGAAATTTTCCAATTTTCTTCTCAGAATACTCGTAAAATACTTTCAGTAGAAGAGTGTGCATGGAAAAATACGCAACCTACAAAAATAAAGAAAAATTCCAATTTGATGATCCATAAATACTTACTTAATAGTATTTCTTCTTTTTTTAAGAAAAGTTTACTTGAATGAACAGAAATTTTCCAATTTTCTTCTCGGAATACTCGTAAAATCCTTTCAGTAGAAGAGTGTGCATAGAAACATACTCAACGTACAAAAATAAAAAAAAATTCCAATTTCATGATCAAAGAATACTTAAGTAATAGTATTCCTTCATTTTTTAGGAAAAGTTTACTTGAATGAACAGAAATTTTCCACTTTTCTTCTCGGAATACTCGTCAAATACTCTCAGTAGAAGAGTGTGCATGGAAAAGTACTCAACCTACAAAAATAAAAAAAAAATCCAATTTGATGATCCATAAATACTTAATTAATAGTATTTCTTCTTTTTTTAGCAAAAGTTTACTTGAATAAACAGAAATTTCACTATTTTCTCCTCGGAATACTCGTAAAATACTTTCAGTAGAAGAGTGTGCATGGAAAAATACTCAACATACAGAAATAAAGAAAAATTCCAATTTAATGATCCATAAATACTTAATTAATAGTATTTCTTCTTTTTTTAGCAAAAGTTTACTTGAATAAACAGAAATTTCCCTATTTTCTTCTCGGAATACTCGTAAAATACTCTCAGTAGAAGAGTGTGCATGGAAAAATACTCAATCTACAAAAATAAAAAAAAATTCCAATTTCATGATCAAAAAAGACTTAAGTAATTGTTTTTCTTCATTTTTTAGGAAAAGTTTACTTAAATGAACAGAAATTTTCCAATTTTCTTCTCGGAATACTCGTAAAATACTTTCAGTAGAAGAGTGTGCATGGAAAAATACGCAACCTACAAAAATAAAGAAAAATTCCAATTTGATGATCCATAAATACTTACTTAATAGTATTTCTTCTTTTTTTAAGAAAAGTTTACTTGAATGAACAGAAATTTTTCACTTTTCTTCTCGGAATACTCGTAAAATACTTTCAGTAGAAGAGTGTGCATGGAAAAGTACTCAACCTACAAAAAGAAATAAAAAATTCCAATTTGATGATCGAAGAATATTCTTATTTTTTTCTGTTTTGCTGAGAAAAGTCATCTTGAATAAACAGGACATTTCGTATTTTCTGCATGGAATACTTGTAAAACACTTTTTGTAAGAATTGTTCATAAAAAATGCTTATCCTATAAAAATAAATATGTTTGTAAATAAAAAAATAAAAATGTTTGTCATTATCAGAGAAACAATATTAAAGGGTCCAATTCTCATTGAAAGACAATTATTTTTCATTGTAAGTAAATATTTTATTGAAAGAAACATTTTATTTAAAAATAATTTTTATAAAACTTTAATTGATTGGAAATATCCTATGGCCGGTTTGCCCCACCGAAAACGGTCCGGTATGCCCCACAGGCCCATTTTGAGAATAAATGTTTGTCAAAAAGAAACGCTTTGCAAATTCATCAAAGTTTTTGGTGGTAAACATTCCTGAGGTGTGTACCTTTAAAACCCAAGACCTAATATTTTGAAATATTACACGATTTTCTCATAATTTCCTTAAGAAAAATTTCGAAAAAGTGTAGAAAAAAACTAAAAAAAAAAAACTTTTGCTCCCAGCGTTGCACAAACAAAAGTAAAAAATTTTTAAATTGAAAAAATAAGGTATACTACACAAGGTTGTTTCAAATTTCTAAATAGCACTTTTGACAATTTCGCCATTTCGGAAATATTGAGGGGGTTCCGGTTTGGCCCATTCTCCCCTTTATTTGCGCTTGATTAATTAAAATCGATTTATTCATTTAGGAAAAATTAAATGTTGTTTAAAAAGTTGCAAAAAAATTTATTTTGTATTAACTTTTTAAACTGAAATTAAAAAGAAATAAACATTTTTGTTTTCCATCGTTAAATGGTTTTAAAGAGAAATAATTACTTCTAGAAAAGAAAAAAAGAATAAATTTGCAGTAATAAAAACGCCGCGAGATGGCAGCTACTCACGGACCATTAGAAAAATATTTTTTTTAAAGCAAACGTTTTCAGTTTATTTTTTTATCGTAAGAATTTGAAAAGTAATGAAATTTAGTCATTATTATTAATTAATTTAATTAATTGACTGTCAATTATTAATTAATTGTCAATTCAATTTTTGAAAAATTAAATTAATTAATAATAGACCATTTGAATAATTAATGTCAATTTATGCAATTAATTAATAATAATTATTTTTAAGAAATTATCAATTAGTGAATAAATGTTTATTTATATTAATAAAAAATAAAATTAAAAAAAGAAGAAAAATTGCAGACCCAAGAGTCGAACGCAGACTTTCCAATTACAAGACTGCTACGTTTACCACTAAACAATCTAAAGTGATTTTTGTTTGTGCACTGATGAATTATTTATGTAAAATTCATTTTGACAATCCAAAAAAAAAAAAATAGATCCTGAAATTAATCAATGAATTAATTTCAGGATCTATTTTTTTCAAGCTTTTAATAAACTGAAATTAAAAGGAAATAAAAATTCTTGTTTTCAATCGTTAAACGGTATTGTAATTTAATTTTCACGGCAATTAATTAATAATAGATAATTTAATAAATTAATAAAATGAATTATTATTAAATTCTTCATTAATTTAATTATTCATTAATTATTTTTACCAAATTAATTTATTTTTAATTAATTATTTTAAAGTAATTAAACTAAAACATTTGATTTAATTATTTATTTTTTATTTACTGCTTATTAATACTTTTTTTTAAAATTAGTAACTAAATAATTAATAATTAATCAGTTGCTAATAAAAAATTTATTTACATTTCAATGCTTTGAAAAATGTTTTGTTTACATTTTGTTAACCTTCATTTTTGACTAAATTCATCAATTATTCACTTACCTTTTTTTGATGAAATAATACATCCATTTGAAGCTCTTGCTGATTGGTTTTCTATCAAACTTAATATTATTGCATTATTTCTTTTGGAAATAATGCTTTTAACCATTTTTTCACTATTATTAAAACTTTTGTTTAGCCTGTACTCGAATATTATCAAACTAATTTCATTGTAGTGGCATTTAAATTTTCCGATTCTTTTTTGTCTACAGTGAGACTTACGTTTATAACGCAAATTTCTGTCGCCATATTACTTCTCTCTCATTGGCTAAAATATTTCAATTTCAATTACATTTCATTTAAAATCAATTTATTTTTTTACAAAAACTCGAGTAAAGGCTATCTTAGAATTTTCCTAACTTTCTACACTTTCTCGGTGTAATACTTTTTTTGAATCACCCTGTATAAATCTTTGAAACAACTATATTGAATTAGTTTTCGCAACCTTAAATTGTGCAAAACAATAGTACTCTTCCAAAAAAGTTTCTAGTGAAAGTATCAATCTAGTGATCCTAGATCTAATATTTCCCGAATTTCGCAAAAGGTATTCACACGAAGAAATTACGAAATTTAAGGAGACGAACGTTGGATCAAAGTAACTCGAAAACAGAATTGCCCAGTTGTGAGTATTATGTTTTAATGACACGTCGTAACACACTGATCTTATTATACACACTACACTTTCATTCTTTAAAGAAGATAGAAATTAGTTATACATGTATTAGGGATTTCTGGGATTTAATAGATGTACTTAAATATTTGGTTAATATTGATTATTTCTATTTAATTTAAATAAACTTTTAAAACTTCCTCTCTTTTCAATTCAAAGAATAATGTTGTTATGTTGTCAATTCACGGAAAAAGCAATTCACAGAAAGAAAAGACGATCGGATTTTGGAGCCAAGAGTAGGCGATTTCAATAGAAGGGAAATGGTATAAATAAGTTGTAGAATACAGTCTATAGATGTCTCTGCAAAATTATTTGTTGAATAAAACGAGGAGAAGAACAAAATTTAATTCCTAATTAAATATAAACAATTATAAACAATAATAATAATTATTATAATTATAACCTTACAATTTAAAATAATATTAATATAATATTATAATTAATATAATAATAATAACAATAATTATTATCTAATATCATTATAATAATAATAATTACATAATTATAATTCTCATAATAATTTTATATATATTTATATACATATTTTATAAGGAAAAATTTAATCTGGCAAAGATTTTTAATTAAATAATTAATTTAATTGCCTAATTAATTATTGCATAATAAATTAAATGCAAAATTAATTAATTAATCGCCTAAGCAATTTATTTATTAATTGACCAATTACGTAATTAATTAAAGCACTTTCTATAACCATCATTTAATGCTCGAATTTATTTAATTAATTTAAAAAATTGAAATTTTTTTTTAAAAACTATTGATGGAAATATTAAATCAGAAGAAATAAATTTGAGAAAAACCAAACTGCCTTTTTATTACATTATTTACAGGAATAAAAAAAAATATTGTTTACGTTTCTGATTTTCATAATTAATAATACAAACAATTTTTCTTTTAAATAGTAAATTAATTATTTTTCCCAAATCGGTGACATAACCACACTTTCGACTGCTACGGAAAAATAATTTCTGTTGAAAAATTAAAACTCCTTCAATTGTAATAAAAATCCGTATGTAAAAAAGAAAATTAAACAATTAATTAACAGCAAATAAATTTTTTCTATTGCAATTATTTTCATTGAAAAAAAAATTCAAAGTGATTCACTCATGAAGCGAATTTTGCGGTTCCAAGAGGAAAATTCAAAAAATGCGCATTTTCTATATTTTTGCAAGATAAATTAAATGCGGCAAAAATATGTAATTTAATGCCTAATTAATTACTTTATTACTTTATTTATTTAGATAATTAATGCAACAACAAGAACCATTTAGTGCTCTAAAATTTTAATTAATTAAAAAAAATATGTCCACTACATGAAAAAATTATTCTTGAAAATATTCATACAGAGAAAATGAATTAAAAAATAAACAAACCGCCATTTAATTGTAAAATTTATAGAAATAAAAAGCAATATTGTTTACGTTTTTTATTTTCATAATTAATAATACAAACAATTTTTCTTTTAAATAGTAAATTAATTATTTTTCCCAAATCGGTGACATAACCACACTTTCGAGTGCTACAGAAAAATAATTTCTGTTTAAAAATTAAAACTCCTTCAATTTTAATAAAAATCCGTATGTAAACAAGAAAATTAAACAATTAATTAACAGCAAATAACTTTTTTCTATTGCAATTATTTTCATTAAAAAAAAATTCAAAGTAATTCACTAATAAAGCGAATTTTGCGGTTCCAAGAGGAAAGTTCAAAAAAGCGAAATTTCTATATTTTTGCAAGATAAATTAAATGCGGCAAAAATATGTAATTCAATGCCTAATTAATTACTTTATTACTTTATTTATGTAGTTAATTACTGCAACAACAAGTACCATTTAGTGCTCTAAAATTTTAATTAATTAAAAAAAATATGTCCACTACATGAAAAAATTATTCTTGAAAATATTCATACAGAGAAAATGAATTAAAAAATAAACAAACCGCCATTTAATTGTAAAATTTATAGAAATAAAAAGCAATATTGTTTACGTTTTTTATTTTCATAATTAATAATACAAACAATTTTTCTTTTAAATAGTAAATTAATTATTTTTCCCAAATCGGTGACATAACCACACTTTCGAGTGCTACAGAAAAATAATTTCTGTTTAAAAATTAAAACTCCTTCAATTTTAATAAAAATCCGTATGTAAACAAGAAAATTAAACAATTAATTAACAGCAAATAACTTTTTTCTATTGCAATTATTTTCATTAAAAAAAAATTCAAAGTAATTCACTAATAAAGCGAATTTTGCGGTTCCAAGAGGAAAGTTCAAAAAAGCGAAATTTCTATATTTTTGCAAGATAAATTAAATGCGGCAAAAATATGTAATTCAATGCCTAATTAATTACTTTATTACTTTATTTATTTAGATAATTAATGCAACAACAAGTACCATTTAGTGCTCTAAAATTTTAATTAATTTAAAAAAAATATGTCCACTACATGAAAAAATTATTCTTGAAAATATTCATACAGAGAAAATGAATTAAAAAATAAACAAACCGCCATTTAATTGTAAAATTTATAGAAATAAAAAGCAATATTGTTTACGTTTTTTATTTTCATAATTAATAATACAAACAATTTGTCTTTTAAATAGTAAATTAATTATTTTTCCCAAATCGGTGACATAACCACACTTTCGAGTGCTACAGAAAAATAATTTCTGTTTAAAAATTAAAACTCCTTCAATTTTAATAAAAATCCGTATGTAAACAAGAAAATTAAACAATTAATTAACAGCAAATAAATTTTTTCTATTGCAATTATTTTTATTAAAAAAATTCAAAGTAATTCACTCATGAAGCGAATTTTGCGGTTCCAAGAGGAAAATTCAAAAAATGCACATTTTCTATATTTTTGCAAGATAAATTAAATGCGGCAAAAATATGTAATTCAATGCCTAATTAATTACTTTATTACTTTATTTATTTAGATAATTAATGCAACAACAAGTACCATTTAGTGCTCTAAAATTTTAATTAATTAAAAAAAATATGTCCACTACATGAAAAAATTATTCTTGAAAATATTCATACAGAGAAAATGAATTAAAAAATAAACAAACCGCCATTTAATTGTAAAATTTATAGAAATAAAAAGCAATATTGTTTACGTTTTTTATTTTCATAATTAATAATACAAACAATTTTTCTTTTAAATAGTAAATTAATTATTTTTCCTAAATCGGTAACATAACCACACTTTCGACTGCTCCGGAAAAATAATTTCTGTTTAAAAATTAAAACTCCTTCAATTTTAATAATAATCCGTATGTAAACAAGAAAATTAAACAATTAATTAACAGCAAATAAATTTTTTCTATTGCAATTATTTTCATTGAAAAAAAATTCAAAGTGATTCACTCATAAAGCGAATTTTGCGGTTCCAAGTGGAAAGTTCAAAAAAAGCGAAATTTCTATATTTTTGCAAGATAAATTAAATGCGGCAAAAATATGTAATTTAATGCCTAATTAATTACTAAATAACTAATTAGTTTATTTATGTAGTTAATTACTGCAACAACAAGTACCATTTAGTGCTCTAAAATTTTAATTAATTAAAAAAAATATGTCCACTACATGAAAAAATTATTCTTGAAAATATTCATACAGAGAAAATGAATTAAAAAATAAACAAACCGCCTTTTAATTGTAAAATTTATAGAAATAAAAAGCAATATTGTTTACGTTTTTTATTTTCATAATTAATAATACAAACAATTTTTCTTTTAAATAGTAAATTAATTATTTTTCCCAAATCGGTGACATAACCACACTTTCGAGTGCTACAGAAAAATAATTTCTGTTTAAAAATTAAAACTCCTTCAATTTTAATAAAAATCCGTATGTAAACAAGAAAATTAAACAATTAATTAACAGCAAATAAATTTTTTCTATTGCAATTATTTTCATTAAAAAAAAATTCAAAGTAATTCACTCATAAAGCGAATTTTGCAGTTCCAAGAGGAAAGTTCAAAAAAGCGAAATTTCTATATTTTTGCAAGATAAATTAAATGCGGCAAAAATATGTAATTCAATGCCTAATTAATTACTTTATTACTTTATTTATGTAGTTAATTACTGCAACAACAAGTACCATTTAGTGCTCTAAAATTTTAATTAATTAAAAAAAATATGTCCACTACATGAAAAAATTATTCTTGAAAATATTCATACAGAGAAAATGAATTAAAAAATAAACAAACCGCCTTTTAATTGTAAAATTTATAGAAATAAAAAGGAATATTGTTTACGTTTTTTATTTTTATAATTGATAATACAAACAATTTTTCTTTTCCTTTCTAAAAAAATGCAAAGCAGAAAAAGCTCGAATTGAAAAAAGTCGAACTCGAAAAGTATCGAATAAGTATTTTTGAAGCATGAATTAAAAAAGAACATAGAAGAGCACATCTCATGCGTGAAATGAAAACAAAGTAGATGGAGCTGTTCAATTAAGAAACAAATTATTATGAAAGTAAGTTTCCATGAATTGGTTGCATTTCAATTTATTCTTTACCTTTCTAATAATAAATATTTATCTAACACAAAAAATGTATAAATCAATATTAAAAAAAATATATGTATATTTTTTAATATTATATAATTATATATTAATATTGAGTCAATTCAATCGTAGATCGAGCTACAGTTGTTTTTACTTTATTGGCGCTAATTTTTGAATAAAAATAAAATATAAATTAAAATCTCAAAATACTTTTATTACTATAACTAAATTTTTGAGTTTATTTTTTATTATTAAGGTATATTAAAAAAAATTTCATTCATATTTTTGCAAAGAATTTAAATTTGTAAAAACGTAAAATTGTAAAATACACTATTCAATATTTATATTTAATATATAAATAGAAAAAACTTTTGAATAAATTTTATTTTAAAAAAATTAATTATGGAAATAAAAATAAAATGCAGAAATTAGAACATTATGTTACGCCATTAAATATTAAAAATAAATTTTTTTACTATTACTTATAAAATTTGAGTTAAAATTATATAAAAAAATTCGAGTTAAAAGAATTTTATGTTTAAGTAATATATTATATTTAAGAATGAAAACTTTAATTTTTTATATTACCTACCTATGAATAAACAGAAATTAGAAATAGATTTAGGAGATTAAAAGAAAACTATATATTTATTTGTAAAATATATATATTTTATATTTATAAAATTTGTACATAATATATTAAGTATAATGTATATTCTATTATAATATTTGGTAATTACTTTTCACTTTCGTCATTTACCCATATAAAACATATATATTTGTTTTCAAAACAAACTAATATTAACAATACTTTTCTTTTACAATGCAGTCTTGAAAAAATACTGTTTTTGATTATTTAAACATACAATCAGTACAAAAAGAAAAAGATTTATTAAATTTGAAATTTGTTTCAGTGAAAATGAAATATTAATTTTTTACATTTGAATAAATTTTAACAATTTCCTGACGTTAAGAAATATTTTTTAATTTTAGGTTTTTTTTATCTAAATAAATCGTTTCTTATTCTTATGACAGAACATTGTAATTTTTATAAAAATTCAACTTTAATTAAATTCTTCAAGTTTCCACTGCATTAAATTTTAAATTTAATTTACTTTTTCTATAAAACGAAATACGCAATACATTAGTTTTGGGTCACAGTCGATTTTCATATAGATTTTTAATTTTAAGTTTATATGTATCAAGTCTAACGAAAACTATTAAATTCAAAAATTTATAGGAAAACCAAGTGGGACCCTAAGCTGAGCCAATTGACTTTCAACATATTTTGGTAATATTTAATACATAATTATTCTTTTGTTCTAAAACTAATATTATTTTTAATACTTTTAAGTATTAAAATTTTCGTTTTATTAACATAAAAAAACTTAGAAGATTTATTAACTAAAACCTTTGGTTTTCGAAATATAAAAAAATCTTTTTAATAAAAAATAAAAAAAACGTTAACCAATTGTAGTTTAGCCAAGTGGAGGAAAATCTTTATCTATAGATAAATGGGAAGCATCCTTCGGCATCACAGATCCATTTTCCTTTTGCACCTGAAATATAAATTATAAATTTTTAATGATTTTTTTTAGGAAAATTTGAATTAGGGAACAAAATAAAAAAATTCTAAATAATTTCTTCATTTTTTGCAAATATAAATGCTTAAAAGTAATTTTAAACAAAAATTATTCAATACTACTAATCAAATTTTTGAAAAATTTTAATTACGAAAAATGTGAAAATTAAAATTTTTATTTCAAGTTTTTTTTTAGTTTTTGAGAATTTAATTATTATATTTTTTTTCTAAAGAAATAAATAAATAATAAAAATTACCCTCTTGAGTGGTGGATGATCCGAACTTTGATTATTATCCGTACTCTTTCTCTTTCCTTCATCGTTGACAACTTCTTGCGGTGCCGCTAAATATCCTGATCGCATTTCCGAGTCGGTTTTTATAATGTCGTCAATTACCTGGATGTCATCAATCGATTGGACCTTCAATGACAAGACTTTGTGAGCGTTTGCGGTAATCTGTCCCTTTATCCGAATATGAGCACCCTTTTCGAAAACTTTTGAGTCGCCGAATGAGGTAACTTGCACTGGCAGCCGATATTTTAAATCCGTGAGAACTCCCTTTCCGCAAGAGTAATTTCCTCCAAAAACAACATTTCGGAACGGAACTTTGAGATACACCTCAAGAACTGAAAAACGATAATTTTTATTTTTAGTTACATAAATAAATTTAAAATTTAAATTTAAATTAAATAAATTTAATATTTCTAAATATTAATAATAGATAAATAGATTTTAATGTAATATTTATAAAATTGCAATTATTAGTAGCTTCTCAAAAATCCAATTATTATCTAAAATTTTAACCAAAAAATTAATTTGCAAATCAATTTCTTTTAGAAAAATCTGCGAGAATTCAATTGTTTATTTAAATATACAAAAATAAGTAACTTATTGAAAAATCAAATGATTCTGGGAATTTAATTCTCATAAAAAATTTTATCAACAAATTTTTAGATAATTAAATTTCTTTGACGAATTTGGAAACATTTTTAAGAATATTTATATTTTCTAACGAATTTAATTAAAAAATTGTATTAATTAAATTTTTTCAATAAGTTTTATTATTTATATTAATTTTACTTCTTCCAAATGATTTTATTACTTATGGAAAAATAAACAAATGCCTAAAAAGAATTTTTAAATGTAAGAAAATATAATTATAGTGTAGAGGATTTTTTAAAAATTGTTTAAAAATTGAAAAAAAATATTCAGAATTGGAAAAAGTTTCAGAATTTTCTTATAAATTCGAAACATTTAATTTTTTTACAGTACTTTTAATAAAACAATATCCCTGATTTTTTCCTGACAACATGTGACAACCCTGATTTTATATAAAAAGTATAAAATTCAAAATAAAAGAATCAATAAAAAGGAAAACAATACTCACCAACGAATTTTTCGGTAAATTGGACTGCGTGCTGAATATCTATCGACTCGAATATCTGCTCCGGTTCCTCATCTGCTGGTAATGGCTCCAAAATATCTATTGTAGTGAAGTCCTGAATGGACAGTTCAATTTTCATAACGTTGTCTGCTTCTTTGTAAAATCCGGATCCAACAAGTAAACATTTCGCCATCGAAATTCTCACGACCTGTAAAAGCAAAATAAATTAATTAATATATACTGCTAAAAAATAAATAAGAAATAATTGAAAGAAATGACAATGTAATTATTACCTGACGTATCAGACGACCTTCAAACTCTTTATTCCTCGGCGGCCAGAATAAAATCCTTATGCTCCTCCCCATCATATTACTTAAAACGTACCTCGTCGGCCTATTTGAAGGTTTGTTAGGATCTGGTTGTCCGGCATTGGCTCTAATTTTATTGGGTACTAATTGCGTGATTGCACCAGTTATTTCGCTAAAAAAATTAAATATTTATTCGCTATTATTTAAAAAAATAAAAAAGCAAAAAATTGTAGGTTATATTTGTTATTTTATTATAATTTAATTTATGAAATTAATATTTATGAAATTAATGTGTTATAATAATTATATTTTAAATTAAATATTCATTCGCTTTTTTAAATAATTATGAAGCAAAATACACAAAGAGAACAAACTTTTAATGTAAGCCAATGATATGTTCAAATGTTTATTACATCTTAAATATTTAATAAACTAATTTTTTATTTTAAAAAATCTCTAAAAGAAACTTTCAATCACACTGTAAAAAAGGTCTGAATTGTTTTTCAGTGTAAGGTAAATGTGCCTCAAACATAACCTATAATTCGTTTCCTTCTTAGGCCCTTTTCTGAATATCGCGTTACAATTATAGATTATATTAATAATATTATTAAATAAAAAAAGAATTATGATTAAGATAATTAATTATTATAATTATTAAGATTATTAATTTAAGATTATAAAAAGTAAAAAATTGTAGGTTATGTTTCTCATTTCTCATTTTTCTCTCATTATAATATTAAAAATCTATTAATATTATAATGTATATAATATTATTATATTAATATAAAAATTAACTTACATTGTTGTATCTTCAATTTGAAACGAATCCATTTCCTCATTGGAAGTAAAATTATACTTTTCGATTAATGCCTGCATGCTGATGCTGATGATTTTGTAAGAGAGAACCAAGAGAACCGAACTCGATGACGCCAAGATGCGAAAAGAACGTTAGCACGAGACTCACGAGAGATTTCACCGAAGTATATTACATAGAAGGGACACTCAAACATCACACCTTTGGTAAAAATTGTCCAGAATAAAAAACGCACATTGGAGTAAAGGTACCATTCTATGACGTCGTGAAAGCGTCGGCGAAAAGCGTAAACCATGTAAGTGAGTGAGAACGTGATATGAGTTCATCTCTTTCTATCGCACGATTTCTGCTTTACGCCGACGCTTTTACGCCGTCATGGGACGGTACCTTAAAGGTACATACATCGCTTTAAGAAAAGTGCCTATTGTGGACTCAACGTAAGACACCAATCATAGATGTCGCATTATAAATATTATATTTTTAATCGGCATACGTTTCTATACGTGTTTCCTTTCCTATGTTTTACATTTTAGTGAGCGTTAAGTTGTCAGAATATCAACATAACGTGAAATATAATTCCTTTGTATTTTTGTTTTTAAAGTAAAAAAAACAAAGTTTCCAAAGTACATAGATTGTACATATCAAACTCTATTGCAAAGAGTTTTGAAATCATCTACGTCTATATATATATATAATTACGATAGGTAACTATTAATTATTTATATTTATACTACAGTAAAAGTCGTCAAAGCATTTTGACTATATATGCTTACAAATGCATATTTAACTTATTTTCTTTTTTTATAAAATAATAATAATAATAATTGTATATATTTCTTCATAAAAATAGTTTAAATAAGTCTTAATTTCTACTTTAGCTTTTTAATAATTTGCATAATATACTATTTAAGGTTAAAAGGTACTGCCACAGCTCGCTGTTGCCCGCGCAGGCACCGTAGATACAATAAGAGTGAGGGAGTAAGAAAATTTAAATTAATGCTTTTTCTCCCTCACTTTCATTATATCTAGGGTGGTAGTATCTTAAGTGATTTAATTAAGTATCTACAGTTACTAAATCCTAAACTGCTTATAGCTTTATATTAGGATTAATAAATAATTTATTTATAAAAATATAAAATTTATATTTTCTGTTACAGGTAACCTATCATTTTCTATTTTCGTAAGTATAATAACATTAGAAATCAATCTTTAATTAATTGTATAAGTTCATAACAGGTTGTATTTCTATTTATTGATTGTAAAAATAATAATAAATAAAAAAAGAAAACCTGCATTTACATATTTTTTAATTAATATACAATTCCTTGAATTTTAGAAACTATTTTAGAAATTAGAAAATTTGAGAAACTAAAACATATACCATTAGAAAATAGACAAATAGAAAATAGACCAACAGAAAATAGACAAATAGAAAACAGATCAAAAGAAATCAGGCAAATAGAAAAAAGAACATTAGACTATAAAAACTGGACTAGATTATTAAAATTAAAGACCATAAAGATTAGATCACGAGAAATTAGACTAAAACATAATTTAAGACATTTACTGGAACTTTTAAAGACTTTTTAAGGACAATTAGCAGAAACAGTTGAAATAGTAGAAAATTATAAAAATGGAAAAAATAGTTAATAAAGGAAAGCAAAAGGTGAGTCGAAAAAGAAAAGCACAAGAATACATAGAACATCTAATTGAAGTAAGTAATCCTCAAATAGTTCACGAATTGAACTTTCTTCCAGATAGTTGCGAAGAGCGTTCTAACTTTTCTTTACAAGAGCATGAATATTGTGCTACTTCAGAAAACTGTAATCGCTTTATTCACCAAGATCATAACTATTATAATCTCAATACTGCAGTAAACAATATCGAAACAAATTGGCGTTATATACATAACGTCAGTAATGATAATTATTTAAATAATATTTCGGAACATTATCTTGGTAATATGAACATATCTTGCATGCACTGTAAAGCAAAACATTTTAAGGCAGAGAAAGTAAATAAAGGTAATTCATTTAATGATTGCTGCAGTCATGGAAAGGTTGTCTTAGAATTATTACCTGAACCACCTGAAATATTAAAGCAATTATTTGATGGTGTTCATCCTTTATCGAACCATTTTTACGATAACATACGAAAATACAATAATTCGTTTTCATTTGCTTCTTTTAATGCTAATTTAGTGACCTTTAATAATAGACGACCCGGACCTTTTTGTTTCAAGATTCAAGGCCAAATTTACTATCAGATAAATACATCTTTATATCCTGCTAATCACGATTTACCGAGTTACGGGCAACTCTTTATAATTGATACTAATGAAGCAACAGATCATCGAATGAATATGCAATCTACACTAAATGCAGAAATTTTAACTGCTATTCACAATGCAATGATACAAAACAATATTTATGTACATTCATTCCAAATGATGAAAGATGAACTTGATTCAATGGCAGTTGAAAACAATGGTATAGAACCAGAATTGCAATTGCTTTTTACATTAAAAAAAGGTCATGATAGAAGACGTTATAATTTTCAGAGAGTTAATGAAGTAGCAGCGATATTTTCAACCACTGCAGACGGTGAAATTCCAGAATCATACGTTACAGTACGCAACAAAAATACAAAAAGTTTACAATATGTAAGCTCGATGGACCAGAATGTTGAACCATGGACTTATCCATTATTTTATCCATATGGCACTAGGGGTTGGCATAGTGATATGAAAATGACTTCTGGTAACCGAAGAGTAACTAGAAATGCTTATATAAAATATCTAATAGCTATTCGAGATAAACCAAATTATTTTTTGATGGGGCGACGTTTGTTTCAACAATGGATCGTTGATAACTATGTAAAAGTAGAGAAAGATAAAATGAATTATTTAAGAAACAATCAAAAACAATTAAGAGCTGATACATATGAAAGCCTCTTACAACATTTAGAAAAAACTGCAGAAAGTACAAGCACTCGCATAGGAAAAGTGGTTATCCTTCCTTCCACTTATCCTGGATCACCACGAAATATGCAGCAAAATTATCAGGATTCAATGACTATAGTACGAAAATTTGGTAAACCTGATTTATTTATTACAATGACTTGCAATACAAAGTGGAGAGAAATTACAGAAAATCTGTTAAATGGTCAAACTGCTTCTGACAGACCAGATTTAGTGGCTAGGGTTTTTGAATTAAAAAAAGAAGAGCTCATTAATATAATAATTAAAGAGAAATTATTTGGTGAAGTTCAAGCTTACGTTTACGTCGTTGAATATCAGAAACGTGGATTACCACATGTTCACATGCTGATTAACTTAAAACAAAATTGTAAGATCACAACACCTGAAATTGTAGATAAACTTATTTCAGCCGAAATTCCTCCTCCTACTGAAAATCTACGGTTACATGAAATTATTAATGCTAACATGATTCACGGTCCTTGTGGAGATTGGTGTTTAGATAAAAATGGAAAGTGCACCAAAAATTATCCTAAACAATTTAATAATTACACGAATATGGATGAAGACGGATATCCTCATTACAAGCGTCGAAACACAGAAACATACAGCCGTCGCGATGGATTTCAATATGATAATCGACGTGTTGTACCACATAATCAACAACTTTTATTACGTTTAAATTGTCATATTAACGTTGAAGTTGTTACAAGTATTAAAGCAGTTAAGTACCTATACAAATACATCTTCAAAGGACACGATGCTGCAGCTGTTGTAATTCAAGAACCACAAAGTGATGAAAATCAAGACGTAGGCGCACTTGAACATGATGAAATTAAAAATTACATTGAAACTCGTTACGTTAGTCCACCCGAAGCATGCGGTCGCATTTTAAGCAATAATTTACAAGGTAAAAGTCATACAATTTACCGACTTCCAGTTCATTTAAAAAATCAACAAACAGTTACAGTAGATAATGTAGATAATCCTGATTCAGTAAGATCTGCTTTAAATCGATCAACAGAACTCACTGAATATTTTGCTTTAAATGAACGTGATTTAATAGCTAGAAATTATACATATTCTGAGATTCCATTACATTATGTATTTCACAAAGAAAAGAATTCGTCTACTAATTGTACCTGGCAAAAACGCAAGAAACATTTTAACACGTTAGGTCGCATGTACTCTGTAAGCCCTGCACAAAGTGAATTATTTCATTTGAGATTACTATTATTAACAATAAAAGGAGCTACGAGTTATGAACATTTAAGAACAGTTGATGGTGTGGTACATGATAGTTTCGTTTCTACATGTTTAACATTAGGTTTAATTGAGGACGATAATGAGTGGAAGAATGCCATGCATGAAGCAGAGGTTTGGATGATGCCAAGACAATTAAGACAGTTATTTGTAAGAATTTTAATCCACTGCCAGCCTTTACACCCAGAACAATTGTGGGAAGAATTTAAAGATGCTTTGTCTCAAGATTTTTTGAGAACAATGTCTGCAGACTTTGCTCAAAGAAAAGCGTATATTCACATAAATACATTGCTTGCTGCTGAAAATTCAAGTTTAGCATCTTTTCCTTCAATGACGCAAATAACAGAAACCGATGATGAAATTGAAAGTGAGATATTGCTTGAACACCATCAAAGAGTAGGTACTGAACAATATCAAAAGCTTAATGAAAAGCAAAAGCAAATTGTTGATATTGTTTTGCAAACAGTGAATGAAGAGCAGACAATTGACCACAACAACTGGCGATGTTTTTTCATTGATGGTCCTGGAGGCTCCGGAAAAACATTCGTTTACACAACTTTATATCATTTATTACATAGTAAAGGGAAAAAAGTTTGTACTATGGCTTTTACTGGCATTGCAGCTACATTACTGCCTCGTGGTAAAACTGTTCACAGAACTTTTAAATTACCAATCGCAATTTACAGTGATTCATCTTTGACAATTAAAGCACAATCCAACGAAGCTAAATATTTAAAAAGTATTGATGTATTTTTTTGGGATGAAGCACCAATGGCACCAAGGCATGCATTACAATTAGTCGATCGGAATTTAAGAGACATAATGAACAGTGATAAACCTTTTGGAGGAAAAATAATGATATTGGGAGGTGATTTTCGACAGTTGTTGCCAGTTAAACAAAATGCTACGCGCAGTGAATTAGTAAATCTGTGTATTAAGTTTAGCAATGTATGGCACTCTTTTTTTCAATTTTCATTAACTCAAAATATGCGAGCATTACCACATGAAATAGAATTTTCAAATTTTTTGTTAACAGTTGGAAATGGAACAGCTAATTTCAATGAAAATGAGTTACGATTACCTGAAGAATGTATAGCACCTCCAGGTACTGATATTGCAGAAGATATCTATGGAGATGTAATTAGAAACAAAGAGTTTGATAAGTTGACAAAAATGGCAATATTGTCAGCTCGAAATATTGATGTAGATGATATAAATAGATCAGTTGTTGAATTGTTAGATATCTCAACGGAAAAAATTTACACCAGTGTAAATACAATTAAAAATTGTGAGAATAATGAGATTGGCGAAACTCTTTTACCAGAATACTTAGAAACGTTAAATCCTCCAAATTTACCACCACATGAATTACGTTTGAGAGTTAACACTGTTGTCATGTTAATCAGAAACCTCTCTATAAATGAAGGGCTGTGTAATGGAACACGTTTACAAGTTTTAGAATTGAAAAATCATTTATTAAAATGTAAAATTTTAACTGGAGATAAATTTGGTCAAATTGTGTTTATTAATCGAATAACATTATACAGTGATGATCGATACCCATTTCAGTTTGGTCGCAGACAATTTCCCATTAAAATTGCTTTTGCGATGACAATTAATAAATCACAAGGACAAACATTCGACAAAATTGGAATCGACCTTAGACGAGACGTTTTTAATCATGGTCAATTTTACGTTGCATTATCACGTGTTCGTTCTTGGAGCTCGCTCAAAATATATTTAGGTGATCAAAGGGAATCAAATGTTGTGAAAAATTTTGTTTTTAATGAAATTTATGATTAATTAGTTAAATAAATTATATATATATTTATATATATATATATATAATTTTGCATTTAAATTTCATAAATAAGTGGTAAAATTAAATTGAAAAAATTAATTCACGTTAATTACTTGATCACGATCGAAATTGACTCTGCATTGCTTAGGCCGCAGTCCCATGGCAGCGTTTTGCGTTGCGTTGTAATGAGAGAGAATGCAGCAAACGTAATTTGCGTCTTTTTCTCTCCCATTACGACGCAACGCATAACGCTGTCATGGGACTCCACCCTTATATGCATGATTATAAGGTTGAGTCCACAATAGACAAATTATCTTGAAGAATGCATAGCCTAGGCCATAGACATATAAAAATAGAGTGCGCGAGTTTCATGATTCCTATGAGAGAAGTAAGCTGGTGGTATAAAAAGAGACGGATAGAGTGTAAGAACTCTCTTTTGTCTCCCTCACTCCAAAGCATGCTGTGCGCTAGAAAGAGTCTGACAATCGGTTCTTCTGCTCTATGGCCTCTGCAGAACTCTACAATGAAAACAATGTAAATTGATGTAGACGGTTGTATTGCTTAAGGAAAAGTTGTCTATTGTAGGCTCAACCTTATTGTGGCATTCTCCTTTCTAATTTTTCCTTTCTAAAAAGACATAGCGTAAAAAGATCGAATTGAAAAAAATCGAACTCGAAAAGCATGGAAATAAGAATCTTTTCTAAAAAACAGCATACAAAGATCGAACTTGAAAAGTATCGAAATAAGAAATAAGCATAAAGGCCTACGCAGAATAGAAGCTTTAACCGCAATCGTAAGCGTGAGCGTAAGAATGAGTTAGAGAAGAATAGGTATATTGTTTATCCTTCTCTAACTCATTCGACGGTACCTTTACGCTCACGATTGCGGTTCCGGTTAAAGATTCTATTATGCTTAGGCCTTAAAAATAAAAAAGAACATAGAAAGAACACCTAAAGACGGATATCAAATAATAAAAAGGAAATAAAAAAATAATAATTAAAAATCTAAAATAGAATTAAGAATAAAGCATCAACGAAGTCGACCGCGAAGCGGTCGACGAGGCGCTAGTAAATAGTAAATTAATTATTTTTCCCAAATGGGTGACATAACCACACTTTCGACTGCTCCGGAAAAATAATTTCTGTTTAAAAATTAAAACTCCTTCAATTTTAATAAAAACTCGTATGTAAACAAGAAAATTAAACAATTAATTAACAGCAAATAAATTTTTTCTATTGCAATTATTTTCATTGAAAAAAAATTCAAAGTGATTCACTCATAAAGCGAATTTTGCGGTTCGAAGAAGAAAGTTCAAAAAAAGCGAAATTTCTATATTTTTGCAAGATAAATTAAATGCGGCAAAAATATGTAATTCAATGCCTAATTAATTACTAAATAACTAATTAATTTATTTATGTAGATAATTACTGCAACAACAAGTACCATTTAGTGCTCTAAAATTTTAATTAATTTAAAAAAAATATGTCCACTACATGAAAAAATTATTCTTGAAAATATTCATACAGAGAAAATGAATTAAAAAATAAACAAACCGCCTTTTAATTGTAAAATTTATAGAAATAAAAAGGAATATTGTTTACGTTTTTTATTTTTATAATTGATAATACAAACAATTTTTCTTTTAAATAGTAAATTAATTATTTTTCCCAAATGGGTGACATAACCACACTTTCGACTGCTCCGGAAAAATAATTTCTGTTTAAAAATTAAAACTCCTTCAATTTTAATAAAAACCCGTATGTAAACAAGAAAATTAAACAATTAATTAACAGCAAATAAATTTTTTCTATTGCAATTATTTTCATTGAAAAAAAATTCAAAGTGATTCACTCATAAAGCGAATTTTGCGGTTCGAAGAGGAAAGTTCAAAAAAAGCGAAATTTCTATATTTTTGCAAGATAAATTAAATGCGGCAAAAATATGTAATTCAATGCCTAATTAATTACTAAATAACTAATTAATTTATTTATGTAGATAATTACTGCAACAACAAGTACCATTTAGTGCTCTAAAATTTTAATTAATTTAAAAAAAATATGTCCACTACATGAAAAAATTATTCTTGAAAATATTCATACAGAGAAAATGAATTAAAAAATAAACAAACCGCCTTTTAATTGTAAAATTTATAGAAATAAGAAGGAATATTGTTTACGTTTTTTATTTTTATAATTGATAATACAAACAATTTTTCTTTTAAATAGTAAATTAATTATTTTTCCCAAATGGGTGACATAACCACACTTTCGACTGCTCCGGAAAAATAATTTCTGTTTAAAAATTAAAACTCCTTCAATTTTAATAAAAACCCGTATGTAAACAAGAAAATTAAACAATTAATTAACAGCAAATAAATTTTTTCTATTGCAATTATTTTCATTGAAAAAAAATTCAAAGTGATTCACTCATAAAGCGAATTTTGCGGTTCGAAGAGGAAAGTTCAAAAAAAGCGAAATTTCTATATTTTTGCAAGATAAATTAAATGCGGCAAAAATATGTAATTCGATGCCTAATTAATTACTAAATAACTAATTAATTTATTTATGTATATAATTACTGCAACAACAAGTACCATTTAGTGCTCTAAAATTTTAATTAATTTAAAAAAAATATGTCCACTACATGAAAAAATTATTCTTGAAAATATTCATACAGAGAAAATGAATTAAAAAATAAACAAACCGCCTTTTAATTGTAAAATTTATAGAAATAAAAAGCAATATTGTTTACGTTGTTTATTTTTATAATTGATAATACTAACAATTTTTCTTTTAAATAGTAAATTAATTATTTTTCCCAAATGGGTGACATAACCACACTTTCGACTGCTACGGAAAAATAATTTCTGTTTAAAAATTAAAACTCCTTCAATTTTAATAAAAATCCGTATGTAGAAACGAAAATTAAACAATTAATTAACAGCAAATAAATTTTTTCTATTGCAATTATTTTCATTGAAAAAAAATTCAAAGTGATTCACTCATAAAGCGAATTTTGCGGTTCGAAGAGGAAAGTTCAAAAAAAGCGAAATTTCTATATTTTTGCAAGATAAATTAAATGCGGCAAAAATATGTAATTCAATGCCTAATTAATTACTAAATAACTAATTAATTTATTTATGTAGATAATTACTGCAACAACAAGTACCATTTAGTGCTCTAAAATTTTAATTAATTTAAAAAAAATATGTCCACTACATGAAAAAATTATTCTTGAAAATATTCATACAGAGAAAATGAATTAAAAAATAAACAAACCGCCTTTTAATTGTAAAATTTATAGAAATAAGAAGGAATATTGTTTACGTTTTTTATTTTTATAATTGATAATACAAACAATTTTTCTTTTAAATAGTAAATTAATTATTTTTCCCAAATGGGTGACATAACCACACTTTCGACTGCTCCGGAAAAATAATTTCTGTTTAAAAATTAAAACTCCTTCAATTTTAATAAAAACCCGTATGTAAACAAGAAAATTAAACAATTAATTAACAGCAAATAAATTTTTTCTATTGCAATTATTTTCATTGAAAAAAAATTCAAAGTGATTCACTCATAAAGCGAATTTTGCGGTTCGAAGAGGAAAGTTCAAAAAAAGCGAAATTTCTATATTTTTGCAAGATAAATTAAATGCGGCAAAAATATGTAATTCGATGCCTAATTAATTACTAAATAACTAATTAATTTATTTATGTAGATAATTACTGCAACAACAAGTACCATTTAGTGCTCTAAAATTTTAATTAATTTAAAAAAAATATGTCCACTACATGAAAAAATTATTCTTGAAAATATTCATACAGAGAAAATGACTTAAAAAATAAACAAACCGCCATTTAATTGTAAAATTTATAGAAATAAAAAGCAATATTGTTTACGTTGTTTATTTTTATAATTGATAATACTAACAATTTTTCTTTTAAATAGTAAATTAATTATTTTTCCCAAATGGGTGACATAACCACACTTTCGACTGCTACGGAAAAATAATTTCTGTTTAAAAATTAAAACTCCTTCAATTTTAATAAAAATCCGTATGTAGAAACGAAAATTAAACAATTAATTAACAGCAAATAAATTTTTTCTATTGCAATTATTTTCATTGAAAAAAAATTCAAAGTGATTCACTCATAAAGCGAATTTTGCGGTTCCAAGAGGAAAGTTCAAAAAAAGCGAAATTTCTATATTTTTGCAAGATAAATTAAATGCGGCAAAAATATGTAATTTAATGCCTAATTAATTACTAAATAACTAATTAGTTTATTTATGTAGTTAATTACTGCAACAACAAGTACCATTTAGTGCTCTAAAATTTTAATTAATTAAAAAAAATATGTCCACTACATGAAAAAATTATTCTTGAAAATATTCATACAGAGAAAATGAATTAAAAAATAAACAAACCGCCTTTTAATTGTAAAATTTATAGAAATAAAAAGCAATATTGTTTACGTTTTTTATTTTCATAATTAATAATACAAACAATTTTTCTTTTAAATAGTAAATTAATTATTTTTCCCAAATCGGTGACATAACCACACTTTCGAGTGCTACAGAAAAATAATTTCTGTTTAAAAATTAAAACTCCTTAAATTTTAATAAAAATCCGTATGTAAACAAGAAAATTAAACAATTAATTAACAGCAAATAAATTTTTTCTATTGCAATTATTTTCATTAAAAAAAAATTCAAAGTAATTCACTCATAAAGCGAATTTTGCAGTTCCAAGAGGAAAGTTCAAAAAAGCGAAATTTCTATATTTTTGCAAGATAAATTAAATGCGGCAAAAATATGTAATTCAATGCCTAATTAATTACTTTATTACTTTATTTATTTAGATAATTAATGCAACAACAAGTACCATTTAGTGCTCTAAAATTTTAAATAATTTAAAAAAAATATGTCCACTACATGAAAAAATTATTCTTGAAAATATTCATACAGAGAAAATGAATTAAAAAATAAACAAACCGCCTTTTAATTGTAAAATTTATAGAAATAAGAAGGAATATTGTTTACGTTTTTTATTTTTATAATTGATAATACAAACAATTTTTCTTTTAAATAGTAAATTAATTATTTTTCCCAAATGGGTGACATAACCACACTTTCGACTGCTCCGGAAAAATAATTTCTGTTTAAAAATTAAAACTCCTTCAATTTTAATAAAAACCCGTATGTAGAAACGAAAATTAAACAATTAATTAACAGCAAATAAATTTTTTCTATTGCAATTATTTTCATTGAAAAAAAATTCAAAGTGATTCACTCATAAAGCGAATTTTGCGGTTCGAAGAGGAAAGTTCAAAAAAAGCGAAATTTCTATATTTTTGCAAGATAAATTAAATGCGGCAAAAATATGTAATTCAATGCCTAATTAATTACTAAATAACTAATTAATTTATTTATGTAGATAATTACTGCAACAACAAGTACCATTTAGTGCTCTAAAATTTTAATTAATTTAAAAAAAATATGTCCACTACATGAAAAAATTATTCTTGAAAATATTCATACAGAGAAAATGAATTAAAAAATAAACAAACCGCCTTTTAATTGTAAAATTTATAGAAATAAGAAGGAATATTGTTTACGTTTTTTATTTTTATAATTGATAATACAAACAATTTTTCTTTTAAATAGTAAATTAATTATTTTTCCCAAATGGGTGACATAACCACACTTTCGACTGCTCCGGAAAAATAATTTCTGTTTAAAAATTAAAACTCCTTCAATTTTAATAAAAACCCGTATGTAAACAAGAAAATTAAACAATTAATTAACAGCAAATAAATTTTTTCTATTGCAATTATTTTCATTGAAAAAAAATTCAAAGTGATTCACTCATAAAGCGAATTTTGCGGTTCGAAGAGGAAAGTTCAAAAAAAGCGAAATTTCTATATTTTTGCAAGATAAATTAAATGCGGCAAAAATATGTAATTCGATGCCTAATTAATTACTAAATAACTAATTAATTTATTTATGTATATAATTACTGCAACAACAAGTACCATTTAGTGCTCTAAAATTTTAATTAATTTAAAAAAAATATGTCCACTACATGAAAAAATTATTCTTGAAAATATTCATACAGAGAAAATGACTTAAAAAATAAACAAACCGCCATTTAATTGTAAAATTTATAGAAATAAAAAGCAATATTGTTTACGTTGTTTATTTTTATAATTGATAATACTAACAATTTTTCTTTTAAATAGTAAATTAATTATTTTTCCCAAATGGGTGACATAACCACACTTTCGACTGCTACGGAAAAATAATTTCTGTTTAAAAATTAAAACTCCTTCAATTTTAATAAAAATCCGTATGTAGAAACGAAAATTAAACAATTAATTAACAGCAAATAAATTTTTTCTATTGCAATTATTTTCATTGAAAAAAAATTCAAAGTGATTCACTCATAAAGCGAATTTTGCGGTTCCAAGAGGAAAGTTCAAAAAAAGCGAAATTTCTATATTTTTGCAAGATAAATTAAATGCGGCAAAAATATGTAATTTAATGCCTAATTAATTACTAAATAACTAATTAGTTTATTTATGTAGTTAATTACTGCAACAACAAGTACCATTTAGTGCTCTAAAATTTTAATTAATTAAAAAAAATATGTCCACTACATGAAAAAATTATTCTTGAAAATATTCATACAGAGAAAATGAATTAAAAAATAAACAAACCGCCTTTTAATTGTAAAATTTATAGAAATAAAAAGCAATATTGTTTACGTTTTTTATTTTCATAATTAATAATACAAACAATTTTTCTTTTAAATAGTAAATTAATTATTTTTCCCAAATCGGTGACATAACCACACTTTCGAGTGCTACAGAAAAATAATTTCTGTTTAAAAATTAAAACTCCTTAAATTTTAATAAAAATCCGTATGTAAACAAGAAAATTAAACAATTAATTAACAGCAAATAAATTTTTTCTATTGCAATTATTTTCATTAAAAAAAAATTCAAAGTAATTCACTCATAAAGCGAATTTTGCAGTTCCAAGAGGAAAGTTCAAAAAAGCGAAATTTCTATATTTTTGCAAGATAAATTAAATGCGGCAAAAATATGTAATTCAATGCCTAATTAATTACTTTATTACTTTATTTATTTAGATAATTAATGCAACAACAAGTACCATTTAGTGCTCTAAAATTTTAAATAATTTAAAAAAAATATGTCCACTACATGAAAAAATTATTCTTGAAAATATTCATACAGAGAAAATGAATTAAAAAATAAACAAACCGCCTTTTAATTGTAAAATTTATAGAAATAAAAAGGAATATTGTTTACGTTTTTTATTTTTATAATTGATAATACAAACAATTTTTCTTTTAAATAGTAAATTAATTATTTTTCCCAAATCGGTGACATAACCACACTTTCGACTGCTACGGAAAAATAATTTCTGTTTAAAAATTAAAACTCCTTCAATTTTAATAAAAATCCGTATGTAGAAACGAAAATTAAACAATTAATTAACAGCAAATAAATTTTTTCTATTGCAATTATTTTCATTGAAAAAAAATTCAAAGTGATTCACTCATAAAGCGAATTTTGCGGTTCCAAGAGGAAAGTTCAAAAAAAGCGAAATTTCTATATTTTTGCAAGATAAATTAAATGCGGCAAAAATATGTAATTTAATGCCTAATTAATTACTAAATAACTAATTAGTTTATTTATGTAGTTAATTACTGCAACAACAAGTACCATTTAGTGCTCTAAAATTTTAATTAATTAAAAAAAATATGTCCACTACATGAAAAAATTATTCTTGAAAATATTCATACAGAGAAAATGAATTAAAAAATAAACAAACCGCCTTTTAATTGTAAAATTTATAGAAATAAAAAGCAATATTGTTTACGTTTTTTATTTTCATAATTAATAATACAAACAATTTTTCTTTTAAATAGTAAATTAATTATTTTTCCCAAATCGGTGACATAACCACACTTTCGAGTGCTACAGAAAAATAATTTCTGTTTAAAAATTAAAACTCCTTAAATTTTAATAAAAATCCGTATGTAAACAAGAAAATTAAACAATTAATTAACAGCAAATAAATTTTTTCTATTGCAATTATTTTCATTAAAAAAAAATTCAAAGTAATTCACTCATAAAGCGAATTTTGCAGTTCCAAGAGGAAAGTTCAAAAAAGCGAAATTTCTATATTTTTGCAAGATAAATTAAATGCGGCAAAAATATGTAATTCAATGCCTAATTAATTACTTTATTACTTTATTTATTTAGATAATTAATGCAACAACAAGTACCATTTAGTGCTCTAAAATTTTAAATAATTTAAAAAAAATATGTCCACTACATGAAAAAATTATTCTTGAAAATATTCATACAGAGAAAATGAATTAAAAAATAAACAAACCGCCTTTTAATTGTAAAATTTATAGAAATAAGAAGGAATATTGTTTACGTTTTTTATTTTTATAATTGATAATACAAACAATTTTTCTTTTAAATAGTAAATTAATTATTTTTCCCAAATGGGTGACATAACCACACTTTCGACTGCTCCGGAAAAATAATTTCTGTTTAAAAATTAAAACTCCTTCAATTTTAATAAAAACCCGTATGTAGAAACGAAAATTAAACAATTAATTAACAGCAAATAAATTTTTTCTATTGCAATTATTTTCATTGAAAAAAAATTCAAAGTGATTCACTCATAAAGCGAATTTTGCGGTTCGAAGAGGAAAGTTCAAAAAAAGCGAAATTTCTATATTTTTGCAAGATAAATTAAATGCGGCAAAAATATGTAATTCAATGCCTAATTAATTACTAAATAACTAATTAATTTATTTATGTAGATAATTACTGCAACAACAAGTACCATTTAGTGCTCTAAAATTTTAATTAATTTAAAAAAAATATGTCCACTACATGAAAAAATTATTCTTGAAAATATTCATACAGAGAAAATGAATTAAAAAATAAACAAACCGCCTTTTAATTGTAAAATTTATAGAAATAAGAAGGAATATTGTTTACGTTTTTTATTTTTATAATTGATAATACAAACAATTTTTCTTTTAAATAGTAAATTAATTATTTTTCCCAAATGGGTGACATAACCACACTTTCGACTGCTCCGGAAAAATAATTTCTGTTTAAAAATTAAAACTCCTTCAATTTTAATAAAAACCCGTATGTAAACAAGAAAATTAAACAATTAATTAACAGCAAATAAATTTTTTCTATTGCAATTATTTTCATTGAAAAAAAATTCAAAGTGATTCACTCATAAAGCGAATTTTGCGGTTCGAAGAGGAAAGTTCAAAAAAAGCGAAATTTCTATATTTTTGCAAGATAAATTAAATGCGGCAAAAATATGTAATTCGATGCCTAATTAATTACTAAATAACTAATTAATTTATTTATGTATATAATTACTGCAACAACAAGTACCATTTAGTGCTCTAAAATTTTAATTAATTTAAAAAAAATATGTCCACTACATGAAAAAATTATTCTTGAAAATATTCATACAGAGAAAATGACTTAAAAAATAAACAAACCGCCATTTAATTGTAAAATTTATAGAAATAAAAAGCAATATTGTTTACGTTGTTTATTTTTATAATTGATAATACTAACAATTTTTCTTTTAAATAGTAAATTAATTATTTTTCCCAAATGGGTGACATAACCACACTTTCGACTGCTACGGAAAAATAATTTCTGTTTAAAAATTAAAACTCCTTCAATTTTAATAAAAATCCGTATGTAGAAACGAAAATTAAACAATTAATTAACAGCAAATAAATTTTTTCTATTGCAATTATTTTCATTGAAAAAAAATTCAAAGTGATTCACTCATAAAGCGAATTTTGCGGTTCCAAGAGGAAAGTTCAAAAAAAGCGAAATTTCTATATTTTTGCAAGATAAATTAAATGCGGCAAAAATATGTAATTTAATGCCTAATTAATTACTAAATAACTAATTAGTTTATTTATGTAGTTAATTACTGCAACAACAAGTACCATTTAGTGCTCTAAAATTTTAATTAATTAAAAAAAATATGTCCACTACATGAAAAAATTATTCTTGAAAATATTCATACAGAGAAAATGAATTAAAAAATAAACAAACCGCCTTTTAATTGTAAAATTTATAGAAATAAAAAGCAATATTGTTTACGTTTTTTATTTTCATAATTAATAATACAAACAATTTTTCTTTTAAATAGTAAATTAATTATTTTTCCCAAATCGGTGACATAACCACACTTTCGAGTGCTACAGAAAAATAATTTCTGTTTAAAAATTAAAACTCCTTAAATTTTAATAAAAATCCGTATGTAAACAAGAAAATTAAACAATTAATTAACAGCAAATAAATTTTTTCTATTGCAATTATTTTCATTAAAAAAAAATTCAAAGTAATTCACTCATAAAGCGAATTTTGCAGTTCCAAGAGGAAAGTTCAAAAAAGCGAAATTTCTATATTTTTGCAAGATAAATTAAATGCGGCAAAAATATGTAATTCAATGCCTAATTAATTACTTTATTACTTTATTTATTTAGATAATTAATGCAACAACAAGTACCATTTAGTGCTCTAAAATTTTAAATAATTTAAAAAAAATATGTCCACTACATGAAAAAATTATTCTTGAAAATATTCATACAGAGAAAATGAATTAAAAAATAAACAAACCGCCTTTTAATTGTAAAATTTATAGAAATAAAAAGGAATATTGTTTACGTTTTTTATTTTTATAATTGATAATACAAACAATTTTTCTTTTAAATAGTAAATTAATTATTTTTCCCAAATCGGTGACATAACCACACTTTCGAGTGCTCCGGAAAAATAATTTCTGTTTAAAAATTAAAACTCCTTCAATTTTAATAAAAACCCGTATGTAAACAAGAAAATTAAACAATTAATTAACAGCAAATAAATTTTTTCTATTGCAATTATTTTCATTAAAAAAAAATTCAAAGTAATTCACTCATAAAGCGAATTTTGCAGTTCGAAGAGGAAAGTTCAAAAAAAGCGAAATTTCTATATTTTTGCAAGATAAATTAAATGCGGCAAAAATATGTAATTCAATGCCTAATTAATTACTAAATAACTAATTAATTTATTTATGTAGATAATTACTGCAACAACAAGTACCATTTAGTGCTCTAAAATTTTAATTAATTTAAAAAAAATATGTCCACTACATGAAAAAATTATTCTTGAAAATATTCATACAGAGAAAATGAATTAAAAAATAAACAAACCGCCTTTTAATTGTAAAATTTATAGAAATAAAAAGGAATATTGTTTACGTTTTTTATTTTTATAATTGATAATACAAACAATTTTTCTTTTAAATAGTAAATTAACTATTTTTCTCAAATGGGTGACATAACCACACTTTCGACTGCTACGGAAAAATAATTTCTGTTTAAAAATTAAAACTCCTTCAATTTTAATAAAAACCCGTATGTAAACAAGAAAATTAAACAATTAATTAACAGCAAATAAATTTTTTCTATTGCAATTATTTTCATTGAAAAAAAATTCAAAGTGATTCACTCATAAAGCGAATTTTGCGGTTCGAAGAGGAAAGTTCAAAAAATGCGAAATTTCTATATTTTTGCAAGATAAATTAAATGCGGCAAAAATATGTAATTCAATGCCTAATTAATTACTTTATTACTTTATTTATTTAGATAATTAATGCAACAACAAGTACCATTTAGTGCTCTAAAATTTTAATTAATTTAAAAAAAATATGTTCACTACATGAAAAAATTATTCTTGAAAATATTCATACAGAGAAAATGAATTAAAAAATAAACAAACCGCCTTTTAATTGTAAAATTTATAGAAATAAAAAGCAATATTGTTTACGTTGTTTATTTTTATAATTGATAATACTAACAATTTTTCTTTTAAATAGTAAATTAATTATTTTTCCCAAATGGGTGACATAACCACACTTTCGACTGCTACGGAAAAATAATTTCTGTTTAAAAATTAAAACTCCTTCAATTTTAATAAAAATCCGTATGTAAAAACGAAAATTAAACAATTAATTAACAGCAAATAAATTTTTTCTATTGCAATTATTTTCATTGAAAAAAAATTCAAAGTGATTCACTCATAAAGCGAATTTTGCGGTTCCAAGAGGAAAGTTCAAAAAAAGCGAAATTTCTATATTTTTGCAAGATAAATTAAATGCGGCAAAAATATGTAATTTAATGCCTAATTAATTACTAAATAACTAATTAGTTTATTTATGTAGTTAATTACTGCAACAACAAGTACCATTTAGTGCTCTAAAATTTTAATTAATTAAAAAAAATATGTCCACTACATGAAAAAATTATTCTTGAAAATATGCATACAGAGAAAATGAATTAAAAAATAAACAAACCGCCTTTTAATTGTAAAATTTATAGAAATAAAAAGCAAAATTATTTACGTTTTTTATTTTCATAATTAATAATACAAACAATTTTTCTTTTAAATAGTAAATTAATTATTTTTCCCAAATCGGTGACATAACCACACTTTCGACTGCTCCGGAAAAATAATTTCTGTTTAAAAATTAAAACTCCTTCAATTGTAATAAAAATCCGTATGTAAAAAAGAAAATTAAACAATTAATTAACAGCAAATAAATTTTTTCTATTGCAATTATTTTCATTGAAAAAAAATTCAAAGTGATTCACTCATAAAGCGAATTTTGCGGTTCGAAGAGGAAAGTTCAAAAAATGCGAAATTTCTATATTTTTGCAAGATAAATTAAATGCGGCAAAAATATGTAATTCAATGCCTAATTAATTACTTTATTACTTTATTTATTTAGATAATTAATGCAACAACAAGTACCATTTAGTGCTCTAAAATTTTAATTAATTTAAAAAAAATATGTTCACTACATGAAAAAATTATTCTTGAAAATATTCATACAGAGAAAATGAATTAAAAAATAAACAAACCGCCTTTTAATTGTAAAATTTATAGAAATAAAAAGCAATATTGTTTACGTTGTTTATTTTTATAATTGATAATACTAACAATTTTTCTTTTAAATAGTAAATTAATTATTTTTCCCAAATCGGTGACATAACCACACTTTCGACTGCTCCGGAAAAATAATTTCTGTTTAAAAATTAAAACTCCTTCAATTGTAATAAAAATCCGTATGTAAAAAAGAAAATTAAACAATTAATTAACAGCAAATAAATTTTTTCTATTGCAATTATTTTCATTGAAAAAAAATTCAAAGTGATTCACTCATAAAGCGAATTTTGCGGTTCGAAGAGGAAAGTTCAAAAAATGCGAAATTTCTATATTTTTGCAAGATAAATTAAATGCGGCAAAAATATGTAATTCAATGCCTAATTAATTACTTTATTACTTTATTTATTTATATAATTAATGCAACAACAAGTACCATTTAGTGCTCTAAAATTTTAATTAATTTAAAAAAAATATGTTCACTACATGAAAAAATTATTCTTGAAAATATTCATACAGAGAAAATGAATTAAAAAATAAACAAACCGCCTTTTAATTGTAAAATTTATAGAAATAAAAAGCAATATTGTTTACGTTGTTTATTTTTATAATTGATAATACTAACAATTTTTCTTTTAAATAGTAAATTAATTATTTTTCCCAAATGGGTGACATAACCACACTATCGACTGCTACGGAAAAATAATTTCTGTTTAAAAATTAAAACTCCTTCAATTTTAATAAAAATCCGTATGTAAAAAAGAAAATTAAACAATTAATTAACAG
Organism: Leptopilina myrica (nomen nudum); assembly: GCA_032872475.1. Lineage (NCBI taxonomy): Eukaryota > Metazoa > Arthropoda > Insecta > Hymenoptera > Figitidae > Leptopilina > Leptopilina myrica (nomen nudum). Next base: position 8,853,222 of record CM065461.1, read on the forward strand.
CAAATAAATTTTTTCTATTGCAATTATTTTCATTGAAAAAAAATTTAAAGTGATTCACTCATAAAGCGAATTTTGCGGTTCGAAGAGGAAAGTTCAAAAAAAGCGAAATTTCTATATTTTTGCAAGATAAATTAAATGCGGCAAAAATATGTAATTTAATGCCTAATTAATTACTAAATAACTAATTAGTTTATTTATGTAGTTAATTACTGCAACAACAAGTACCATTTAGTGCTCTAAAATTTTAATTAATTAAAAAAAATATGTCCACTACATGAAAAAATTATTCTTGAAAATATTCATACAGAGAAAATGAATTAAAAAATAAACAAACCGCCTTTTAATTGTAAAATTTATAGAAATAAAAAGCAATATTGTTTATGTTTTTTATTTTCATAATTAATAATACAAACAATTTTTCTTTTAAATAGTAAATTAATTATTTTTCCCAAATCGGTGACATAACCACACTTTCGAGTGCTACAGAAAAATAATTTCTGTTTAAAAATTAAAACTCCTTCAATTTTAATAAAAATCCGTATGTAAACAAGAAAATTAAACAATTAATTAACAGCAAATAAATTTTTTCTATTGCAATTATTTTCATTGAAAAAAAATTCAAAGTGATTCACTCATAAAGCGAATTTTGCGGTTCCAAGAGGAAAGTTCAAAAAAAGCGAAATTTCTATATTTTTGCAAGATAAATTAAATGCGGCAAAAATATGTAATTTAATGCCTAATTTAATTACTAAATAACTAATTAGTTTATTTATGTAGTTAATTACTGCAACAACAAGAACCATTTAGTGCTCTAAAATTTTAATTAATTAAAAAAAATATGTCAACTGCGTGAAAAAATTATTCTTGAAAATATTCATACATAAAAATTTCATTAAAAAATAAACAAACCGTCTTTTCATTGTTAAATTTGTAGAAATAAAAAGGAATATTGTTTACGTTTCTAATTTTTATTATTAATATTACGAGCAAATTTTCTTTAATTAGTAAATTATTTATTTGTTCCAGTTATGTGACATAACCTTACTTTTGGCTGCTACGGAAAAATAGTTTCTGCATAATAATAAAAACTCTTAGAATCTAAATAAATATCCTTCATTTAAATAGGAAAGTGAACAATTAATTTACAACAAACGGTTATAATTATTTTATTTTAAAAATTCTAAAGTGATTCACTCTTAACGTGAATTTTGCAGGACGGAGAGAAAAATTTTTTAAATGTAAAAATTATATATTTTTTTAAAGAAAATGAATGTTGCAATGAATGTTTATTAATTTCTTAAGGAATTAATTAAATTATTAGTTAAGGAAAACTCTTTCTGTTATTATAAATGCCACTCAGTGTTGTAATTTTTTGCATTAATTTGAAAATTGTTGATTATTTAAAAAGATTATTTTTTTGAGTTTATTTAAAACGTTTTGAATGCTACAGTACTTTGGGAGTTGTGAAATTTATCTTTAAATTTTTTAATTATATTTATTTTTTGCTTGATGACGACACATTGTTGTCTTGCACAGGCGATCCGGGTGGTGTGTTGAAATCTTCGTTTGGTGATGACATTGGTGTCAGATATTTGTCTGATGTATTTGATCCTGGAGAAGAAAAGGAATGGTATGTCGGCGAAGATGATGAAGGTGGAGAAGACGGTGGTGAGCTGGTGGAAGGCGATGTCGGTCGTGAGGGTGACTCAGGCCTATTAATATTGGATGTTGAATCTGGTGCTGTAAAATTATTTTTTTATTATGTTTATTTAAATGATTTTTTATGTTTTACAAATTTTTAAAATTTTGTTAGGTGATTGACATTACAGATAAAGTTTTTATGTTAGTTAAAAATAATAAGAAAGTACTCACAAACATCTATGTTGTTTAAACTTGCCATTTTAAACAATTGTAAAAAAATCAATTTTTTTAAAAATAATAGTTTTGCAGACGGGGGATTTCAGGCGTTCGTTTTAGCTCTTTAAGCACAATATGTCTCGGACCAGGGATGGGTGTGTATTATACATAATGTATAAAGGGGGTGTGATACTCTGTATTAAAACATTAGTTTGGAATGCAAATTAAGCTGAATTTACAATTTAGAAAAAACTAGATACGCTAAGCCTCAATAACCTAAATTGTATATTGAATCCCGTGCAGAAATTACCCTACTAGGGTCGTTGTATGGAATGAAACGCCGCGCCTGATCAGTGCCAGATCGGGGCGACAAGAAAGTGTGGATTTCCTGATCAGGGCCACATCGGGCGCGGCGTTTCATTCCCTAATAGGTCGACCCTATCAGGCTCTGATCAGGGCCCCAGCGAAATTTCTACACGGGATGAAATTTAAAAGTCGGGAATAATCATCTAATACACGGAGAGAAATTTATAGTAGTGGGTAACATAATTGTGGTTAGGGTGACCATCTTTAATGCTACGTATACAGACAGCTATCTAGATAGTCACTGTTACCATCAATATCATCAGGAGTAACATCTTGGTAGTACGGAGTAGAATAACTATATTTTTTTTAGCATCTGTGATGGCTGGCAGTAGCATAATGATAGTATCGTGTAACATCATCTTTTTAACATCAAAATCTGACTATCCATTTCTCTCCACTGCAAAAAGAAGTATCTTAATTTAAGATGTTTTGGTAGTCATTTCTAAGATGTTTTGGTAGACACTTTTCAGTTACTTGAAACATCTTAATTTAAGATGTTAAAAGTATCTTCGTACACATTTTCTGTGGTATTTTTGGGGCAAAAAGTTTTGAGGTTAACTATGGGCTCTTATGGAAAACACTTTATGTATCTTAATTTTTAGTAACTTACACTTATGGCGCATCTTACGATTCTCAAGTAACTTATCGCTAAACATCTTATTGCAACAGAAACATCTTAATTTAAGATACTTTAAGGAACTTACAAAAGTATCTTACTTTTATAAGATGGAAGAAATATCTTTATTACTACTAAAACGTATAAAGCATCTTAAATATCAGTAAGACGCTTTAGAAAACATCTTATTTTAAGATGTAAGACACCATTTTGCCATCTTACATCTTATTTTAAGATATCAAAAAAGACACCTATTTTTGCAGTGTCAGTGTATCTTTTGCATAATGGAGAATATTAGTTTAAACTAATTCTTTTTTTCTACAATTTGATATTATTATTGTAATTATAATTGGTCAATTTTAAAATTTGCGCCAAATATTGACGTTGCAGCAATTTTCGGCAAAATAAAATTCGGACTTTTGAGGATTCGAGCATATGATTATTCTGATAAAGCAGATTTCTACCAAAATTAGATTTGGCAATATTAATATTCTTGAAAATTACATTTCCAATAAATTAAAATTATACGAAAAAGTGTTTCTCCTAATTTGACGTTTGATTAAATTGAATTTCTGCCCAATCATCTTTCTTATCAATAAACAATCTGTACAACTTGCACTGCAACTTTTGAATAATACGTTTTTATTAAATTCAAACATTTAATCATTATTTAATCTTTTCATTCCGTAAATATATATTTATTCTCCATTGTATTTCAATTAAATCTCAATTCTGATATTTTACCTTCTGAGCTATTAAAATATAGGTAAAGTGGAAATTCCAAAAAAAATTACAATAATATCAAATTGTAGAAAAAAAGAATTAGTTTAAACTAATATTCTTCATTATGCAGAATATATCAGATGATTATTCCCGACTTTTAAATTTCATTCAATATACAATTTAGGTTATTCAGGCTTAGCGTATCTAGTCATTTCTAAATTGTAAATTTGGCATAATTAGCATTCCGAACAGAATCCTGACGTGATATAGCAATTTCGTTGGTAGTTTTAGATTCAGCATGACAAATTACATCGGAAATGACTAGTTTGGTTGCTGGGTCTAAAATTTGTATGCTTGTGTAATAATTCTAATTACATAGGGAACACCGAAATTAAGTAAAATAACCAAAACCATCATATCAACTAAATATTCAGGATATCTTTAGGACGTTATTGGGATATTATTTGGTCCGGAAAAATTAAAATATTTCTAAGATGTCCCTAAGATGTCCGTGGACGACCTAAGTAAGTCCTTAAGATATTCCAATTTCCCCGCTCGAGTAGCACACTGTATCATCAGAGTGTCATTTCGATACCTATCGGGGATATTCCTGTGATACTGAGAAACTGTCAAAATGTCCGCTTCTTGATGATTCATGTGACATTCCTGCGATATTGAGAGGATATTATGCCGTTCTGAGTAAGAAAATGGTTACTTGCAGTCAGAGTGATTTCGAGATATTTAAGGAAACGCGTTTCTAACGAGCTTCACTAATATTTAAAAGTTTTTTTAATATTTGCAATTGCTATTGACTAAATTTAATATGCTCTATTTAATGGCGTTGAAATAATTTAAAAATTTTAATTTATTATAAACAAAATTTCGAATACTGTTAAACATTAATATTGAAATCGTCAAAATACTGCCTTAATTTATGCAAAATATAAGAAAATTTTTAACATTGTCGTTAGAGACTCTCTGCATTTACGATTTAAAAACAACTGCGCAGCTGTAGAAGCCATAGAAAACTACTGCGCAGCCATTAAAGTTATTAATTAATTTCAACATGTACAGAATCTTGTACAAGAAATTGTACATGAACCTTTATTCAAACATCGAAAAAAATTACTTGTACAAGATGTTGCACAAGATCTTGTACAAGAACTTGTTTCAATTCGTTATGCGGGAAATGGTACATGTTCATTGACAGAAATGGTATAGTTTCCTGTTCAAGATCTTGTACAAGATATTGTACAAGGATTTTCAGTAGGGTACGGTTCGAGCTCCAATGAAAGTTCTCATCTACGTCATCATTTTGGCGAATCTTTGCAAGTACGGTTAAATTTTCTGCAAGTACGGTTCTATTAATAAGTATTTTACGAAAATCTCTGCAAGTACGATAATATTAGGGTCTCATTATCTTTAAAATCTTTCGACATCAAGGAGATACTGCTGCAATATTCAGGCGGGATTTCGTTGTGATATTGATGGAATATTGTTGTGATATTGAGGGTATATTTCACAAAATTTTCTCTATAATTTCAAGTTTAAACTTATAGCAATTACTTTGTAAAATATCACCTTAATATCGTAGCAATACCCACTGAATATCACAGCAAAATCCTACCTCAATATTGCAGCAGTATCTCCTCGATGTCACAGCAATATTCCCTCAATATCGCAGGAATGTCACAGGGACTCATTACTCTGGTGATGCAGCGTGCTATTTTGGAGGAACAAATTATACCACTAGAACATCTATAGGATATGCTGAATATCCAGTTGCTGTGAGGGAATCATCTGTTTTTCGTGCGTGACATCGGCTGTTTTTTAGTTTATATGGTGTAACATTTTAACGAGTCATTGCATATTTTGTGACTTATCACAGTCAAGTTTGTAATAAAGTAATAAATTATAAAAGGAAAAGTACAATATAAAATACATTTTAATTGGATATAAAATTATACATATATAAAATTTAGCTGATGTATATGTGTGTATGTATGTATGTATATGCATGTGAGTGTTATGTTTGTACGTTTGTATGTGTATATATTTATGTAAGACTGATTATGAATGTATGTATGTTTGTGTGTATGTTTGTATTTATGTACACATGTGTGTGCATGTTTGTGTGTATGTATGCTTATGTGTTTGTATCTATGCATGTGTGTACATGTTTTTTGTGTGTGTGCATTTTTTAATTTGCAATTACTCTTTTTAACATAATGTTTTAAAAATCAATTATTTGAGTAATTTTTTTTTGTCCTCAGCTACTTTAACTTTCTCTTGGTTCAGTCTAACAATGATATATTGCACTTTATTTTTCTTCTTATTAATCTCTTTTTTTGTTTGTTTATCTTCTTTTATTACGCTTTCTTCTGCAGCAACATTTTCCTTCTCATTCTCTTCTGTTCTCCTTACTTCTTCCTTTTCTTCTTGAACGGAATCTTCTTCTCTGACTTTCATTACTTCCTTCTTTTCTTCTGTTCCAATTTCATTGTTTTTTATGTAGTAGTCGTGATCTTGTTGAATTACTTTTAAATTTTCTTGGTTTCTCATTTTGTGCGATGTTTCGATGTGATTCACAAGCGCTAATTTAGAAATTTGGAATTTTCCACAGATTTCGCAATAAATTTCCTTGCACCGTTTAATGCCTTTGTAAGTCAGTACTGTAAGTATATGTACATAATGCATATAATTATATATTTGAGCGATTCCATCTCAAGTGATCAAGGTGGAGAAAAATTTTTCTCCAATCGTAGCAAAACTTAAGGCTTTTGTAGTACTCATAGATAGTAATTTTTCGTGAAAATATTTTTTTACCTAGTCCAATATTTTCCGAAAGTGAGGGGGTTAAATTTTTGTGTTTTTCAGTACAATGCTTATTTCAATAATTTTTTACTCTTAAACAATTAAACATACAAATTTGACAAAGTACATTTTGGAAAGGTTTTTTCATCCTCTTTCGATTGGAAATAAGCATTTTGAAAAAAAAAAATTTTTGACCAAAAAAAATCAAAATTAAAAAGAAATTTCAATTTTTGAGGGAGATGGATACGATTTTTTTTTTTAAACGAAAGCTGAGGTTTTTTCCTAAAGGGACATATAAATGGTAAAGTGGGACTAAAATGTTTAAACATTGAAAAAAAGAATTTTCTCCAAAACGGAGCTAAAAACCGGGTTTTGAGCGCTCCGGCGAGTAGAAAACTCTTTTTTTCAATGTTTAAACGTTCTAGTCCCACTTTATCATTTATATGTCCTTTTAGGAAAAAACCTCAGCTTTCGTTTAAAAAAAAAAAAAAAAAAAAAATCGTATCCATCTCCCTCAAAAATTGAAATTTATTTTTAATTTTGATTTTTTTGAGTCAAAAAAATTTTTTTTTTCAAAATGCTTATTTTCAATCGAAAGAGGATGAAAAAACCTTTCCAAAATGTACTTTGTCAAATTTGTATGTTTAATTGTTTAAGAGTAAAAAATTATTGAAATAAGCATTGTACTGAAAAACACAAAAATTTAACCCCCTCCCCCTCGGAAAATATTGGACTAGGTAAAAAAATATTTTCACGAAAAGTTACTATCTATGAGTACTACAAAAGCCCCAAGTTTTGCTACGATTGGAGAAAAATTTTTCTCCACCTTGATCACTTGAGATGGAATCGCTCATTTATGTCTTACACTTATGTACTAAACACGAATCTAGGCTTAAAAACTTGTTATTACGTCACGTTTTCAAGAAAACAGGGGTTGAAGAAACAGCGTTTTGGCCATTTTTAAAAAATTAAACAGTTAAACGCTGACGTGCTACAAACTTCGCTAATATCTCAAATTAAAGCCTGAATAAGTATGTCCTTTTAAAAGAGTGCTATGACGATTTGTTCGCATACACCCTTACAGAAGAGGGTGTATTTATATCTAGGAGTGGAAGAAGAACATGCAAGCAAAAAATATATAAATTTAGTCTATTTCAATGAAACATAGGCCTTCAAGGGTTTTTTGGGTTGATAATAACGAATCTAAATTCAGATTCCCTAATTCAAAATGACGGATCCAATATGGCATAATTGTAGTATGGAATCAATTTTAAAAAAATTCGTCTGCCATATTGGATCTGACATTTTAAACTTTTGAAATCTGAATTTAGATTCGTTATTATCGACCCAAAAAACCCTTGAAGGCCTATGTTTCATTGAAATAGACTGAATTTATATATTTTTTTGATTGCATGTTCTTCTTACATCCCTATAGATATAAATACACCCTCTGCTGTAAGGGTGTATGCAAACAAATCGACATAGGATTCTTTTGAAAGGGCAAACGTGACGTACTGACAAGTTTTCATGCACGGATTTCTCTTCAGTACATGAAACATGTTAAGAAACACAATGTCCCGTTCTATTAGCAGAGCAAAAATTAAAATTTGTAGGGCAGTGTTATTATATTAAGTTAAAAATTTCTTAAGTGCCCCCCCCACATTGTCAATAAAGTTGCCAAATTTGAAACAAGTATTTGTATACCTGAGTGTTATGGCGATATCTGGCAATATCGCAGCATTATCTCCCTTATGTCACAACAATATCCCCTCAATATCGTAGTAATTTTACAGGGATATTCAAGAAGCGGACATTTAAAAACTTTTTCAGTATCCAAGGAATATTCCTGATAGTTATTGCCACGTCACTTAGGTGATACAATGTGCTACTTGGGTAGTATTTGGTAACATTTTCCTGAAGTATTGCGTGAGAAAGTGCTTAAAATTGTCTTTGTTATAAAAAAAAACATACAAAAATAAAAAATGTTTAATTTAAAATTATTTTAATTTTATTACTTGAAAGTACGTATATTCACTCACTGATAAGGCCCCTGTAAGGCTATGGTAAGGTCATTATTAACTTGTAATGTTGAGTTGTTTACAAATTATGAAAAATATTAACAAAATAATTAATAATCTAATTAAACAAGTTGTGAATTAAGATGTTCATTACATGAACATTTTGCTTCCTCTTTACGATAAGCAAAAAATTTGCTTTAAAGTGAATTTTTTCATTTTATTTAATTCTATTAATGCTAATAAAATATATTCTTTTTATACATCAATCGATTCGTCTTGATGAAATGAAGATTTTTAGTTTGTTTTTAAGTCTAGATTAACATTTTATTATAAAGCAACATAATTTTTAAGAAGGAAATAAATTTCTAATAAAAGTGCGAATTTTTGGTTTTAATTATGTTTAATTCTATAAAATTCAAATAAAATATATACTTTATATATACCAATCGATCCGTTTTAATGCAACGGATAAGATTATTGAAAAAAATGAGTAAAATCTTATTGTACCGGAATATAATTTTGATGAAAGAACTAAATTTTTGATAAAAAAAGGTAATTTTTTTGCTTTAATTGTCATTATCTCTATAAACTCTCATACAATTTATACTTTATATATACCAATCGATTCGTCTTGATGTAAAGAAGAAGATTTTATTGTATATTAACTTCAATATTCAATTTAAAAAAATTTTTTGAAAAATTTTTTTTTTTTGAAATAAGTAAAAAAAAAATTTTTTTTTATAGATTTTTTAATGTCCATCAATCCATTTCGAGATATTTTTATGATAAATATTCCTAGCAATTTTCAGCCGAATTCGTTGAAACCTCTTCGAGTTATCGTGATCACAAAAAACGGGATCCACACACTAAGATTCGAATCCGGGATCGACGCGTATAAACCTGACACCATAACTAACTGAGCTAAGTGGGGAACTGAAGAAGAGAAAATCAATTTTGCTTTTGAGAAGTTAGCTATTTTCTTGGTGCTAACTCAACCTTACAACCTAATAATAACCTTATCACAAACTTACAGCATAACCTTACCATGACCTTACATGTAAGCTTACTACGACCTTACCGCGCAAGTTTACAGTGACTTTACGTGTAAGCTTACCACGACATTAACGTGTAAGGTGACAGTAAGGCGAAACTTTTCAGACTATATCATGTTTACCACACTCTTACTTGATAACCTTACAAGCCCTACAGATGTCGTCTCAGTAATTTTACAGTGAGAAGTTGTGCTATGTGGGCATATACCAAAACGTATTTCAAATTTTGCAACTGTGTAATAGTAGGGGGGGGGCACTATAAGGAATTTTTACTTATTACTCATTATTATGAAACAAAAGTTATTAGGCTTAAAAAATGTATTAATTTTACTACATTTTTTAGGCCGAACTACTGTTGTTGCAGAACATTATGCACTGAAATAAATTTTTTTTTAAGTATTGAAGCGGTTACAATTTTAGACAAACTCTATATAATAATTTACCTTCAGAAGTGCTAGGGAGTTCGTTAATTGAATCTTCTTCTCCTTCTTCATTAAAAAGTTTATGCACAGTTTCCAAATGTTTTTTCAGCGAAGAAGGCCTTGTAAAATCTTTGTCACATATGTAACATACTTTTTTTAATTCCTTCTTCTCTTCTTGCGGAACTAAAAAAGTTAAACAATATAAAATTGTTATTATTAAAAATCGTAAACTCTTATTCTTTTCATTTCATAATTCTACTCTCTAAATTTGAATTAATTAGGGAAGAGTGGGCAAACCGGACCCCCTAACAGTTTATTTTACTCTTGTGACTAAAGGAATGAACCGATTTCATTTTTCGATGGCTTGTTTGAAAGATCATTTAATTGCGCAACTTTTTCGCAGAGAGACCTATACTTCATCTTTTATTGCTTAGTTGCTGTGTTAACTTAAAAAAAATTAACAAACGGTCCAGTTTGCCCCACCCCCTGGAGTAAACCGGATTGTTTGGTTTTTTATTTATAATATTGCATTTACATAATCTATCATAATAAAAAACATAAAGAATCATGTAAGCAATGGTTGTAGTAATGAAAATAATAATTCAGGATTGTCCCAGACAGAAAAGTTGGACGTCTGCCAGCACTAACGACCGGCATGGTACCGAACCGGTTGTAAAGTCGGACTTATGCCTGTACCGGCAAAAAGGTACCGGGCCGGTTGATTAAAAATATCGGGCCCAGCACCGGCCCGATACTGTAATTTTGCTCTGTTTTATACCGCCGAAGGAGATTTGCCGGTGTTAATATTTTTACCGGCCCAGCGCCGGCGTGCCACCGGCCCGGTACCTTGACTCTTGTTACACTTTATACGACCGTTTAGCGTTTACATACCATGAGCAGGATTAGGTCAGTGGATGTGGCAGTGCGCTTGGAGTCTCAGGGTCCAGAGTTCAAATCCCCGTAACATCAGACTTTCTCTTTCAGGTTTTCAATAATTATATAACTGTTATGTTACAGCATTTTCTTAATTGTTTATGATTAGATATAATTAATTGTTTATTTAAATATATTTACTGTATGACAAATGTTAACTTAGAAAAGTGTGTAATCATATTTAAAACCGGTACCTGGCCAATATATCGCCAGCACTTACAAAAGTGATTCACTCCACCATTAGCAAAAAAATGTTCTATCTACAAAATTCCTTTTTAGCTAAAAAACAATTTTTTTCAGTACCGGGCCAGTACCTAGCCGGTAGTAAATTAAAGGGTCCAATTTTTATTGGAAGACAATTATTTTTCATTATAAGTAAATATTTTAATGAAAGAAACATTTTATTTAAAAATAATTTTTATGAAACTTTAATTCAATGGAAATATCCTATGGTCGGTTTGCCCCACCGAAAACGGTTCGGTTTGCCCCACAGGCCCATTTTGAGAAAAATGTTTGTCAAAAAAAACGCTTTGCAAATTCATCAAAGTTTTTGGTTGTAAATATTCCTGAGGTGTGTGTGTACCTTCAAAACCCAAGACCTAATATTTGGAAATATTACACGATTTCCTCAGAATTTCCTTAAGAAAAATTTCGGAAAAGTGTAGAAAAAAAACTAAAAAAAAACTTTTGCTCCCAGCGTTGCACAAACAAAAGTAAAAAATTTCAAATTGAAAAAATAAGGTATACTACGCAAGGTTGTTTCAAATTTATCAATAGCACTTTTGACAATTTCGCCATTTCGGAAATATTGAGGGGGGTCCGGTTTACCCCACTCTCCCCTGTGTAAAATTAAACTTATGTACAATTTGATCATAAAATTTTTGTAACATTTTCCTGCAGTACTGACGTTAGAAATTGTCGCAATATTGCTCCAGTATTGGTTTGTCAATGTTTTTTCGCAATACTGGCATAGTACTGACATAGTACTGGTTTTACAGTGTTGTCTTCGCAATGCTGCACTGTACTAGTATATTACTGGCAAGCCAGTATTAAAGTGCAGTACTGACATAGTGCGGAAATTTTATTGAACCATAACTGAACCAGTTATTTTTAATTGAAAATCAGTTGTTTTTAACTGATTCAGAAGCAAAAAGTCAGTCACTGATTGTCAGTTAAAACCATGAATTTTAACTAATTGAAATTAAGAGAGCAGTACTGTTGCAATACTACACCTGTTGACAGTACTGGTATTTGACGGAAATTTTTGCTTGGGTTCTTGAATTTATAAAATTACGAACCTTCGTTGATTATTTCGAAAATTTTATCATTGGTTCCCTTTACGAAGGAATTTAAAAACTCTTCCATTTTTTGATTGATCAGGTTTTGATTATTCAAAGGCAAAATCTTTTTAAAATAATCCCAACCATTCAATATTATTTCCTCCTTTCTTGAATCGGCAGCAGATAAACTTTTGAATGGCGATTGTAGAAAAGGAGCATCTGTTACCTCTTGATAAATATGCCTGACCATTTTAACGAAATTGTCTGAAAAAATCAATTATAAATAAAAGTGTCGATGTGCATTCATACATACATGCATATATACGGAGAAAATTTATTCCTGAAAATTTACCGAACTTTGTTCGGTAAAACTGGGATGAAGTGTCAAAACTGTAATTTTTAAGGAACAGGACTGTAAAAGCAATTGCATTAAAAAATAATGTAAATAGAATAAATCTTACGGTACATGTATTAGCCCTTCACTTACAGTTCGGTAAAACGTAGGGTAAGTGTTCACTACATTTATTTTTATTGAAAGTTCAGTAAAACGTAAGGTACAATGTTCGGTAAAATCTATATTCACTGAATTACTGAATAGTTCGGTAAAACTTGAAGAATAAAAAATAATGTCATTGCAGTAGTTCTATAGTAATACTCCCGTAAATCTCATTTTATCTACTTTAATCACTACCTAAACCCCCTACAATTATTCACGAACAAATACTTATTCATTATACCTGCCTACAGTACATTCTAAACGCATACATTAATACATACATCGCACGCTTTACATTATTGCTTCAGAAAATTTCAACTGTCGTTATATATGAATCTGAATTTTATTTCACCGCTTGTGAGAAATATTCTAATTAATAAACAATAGTTGTATAAAATAAAAGAATCATCCATATTAAATCCATGTTACTGGACCGATGGTAAATCACAGTGGTGAAACTCTGTGGCTTGCGATCACCGAGGTTAAGCAACATTCAGTGCGGTTAGTACTGGGATGGGTGACCGCCTTGGTGTCCGCTATAGCCCGGTGTTTTTCTCACTACTTTCGTGATTTATCAAGCGGGAGGTTTGACGTCAAGGTATAATGATGTGCACTGTCGATTATTGTCCGGTACACACCATTAGAACGTGACTGTCGACATACCGGTTGTACTCAAGAGAGGTTTTCTACAGTTTCCCTCTCCTCTGGCGAGAAAACCAAATTAACAGGTGGTCCAGACGAATGCGAGTACTCCTAATAAAGGCGACTGTAGACGCAAATTAGGTTAATATATATTGAAAAATTTCATGTGTAGAATGGTTATGCTTAATCCAAAAAAGTATTCCTCGGGGACTCTTGTCGAAGTGCGTAAGGCCAATAAAGCAGGAGTATAAACAATAACAAAAAGTCCATGTTACTGAATAATTTCAAACTATATTTAAGGTCAATTTATAAAATAGTTTCAAATTATTGTTATTTTTACTACGGGGCATTTAAAAAAGTATTTCAATCCTGAAAACGAACAATTCAGGCAAGTCAAGGAAGTTTTACCGAACTATTCCTGCACGGAGAAAAATGTGTTTGCTATTATATGGATAGCGAATTTTTAGCTATTACAGCTAATAATTAGCTGTTTTAGCAAAACAAATTAGCTATTTTAGCTAATTATTAGCTGCATTAGCTAACAATAATTGCAATCCATATAATAGCAATTAAGGTTAGCTAAGGTAGCTAAAAATTAGCTGAAATAGCTAACTATTTTTCTCCGTGTGAAAACTAACACTCGAGTCAAGTCAAGAAAGTTTTACCGAATTTTTCCTGAAATGTTAGTGACCATCAAGGAGGTATTCAAAAGAAACGTTAAAATTTTATTTAATTCTTATCAAACCTTCAGTTTCGATTTTGTTTTAACTTTTACAGTACTAGTTTGTAAGAAATAAAGATATGACATTAAATTTTGAATATTATTCCTGAAAAAATAATTTAAAAATTATTAAAAATTACCGTTATGCCACTATATTCTAACATTAATGAAGAATTCGGTAAAATATGAGGAACAAATTTTCTCTGTATATACAAACATATATGCATACGAACCAACATACATAATACACACACATACATGCACACATGCACACATACGTACACAAATACAAACGTACACAAACATTCAAACACATATACACATATACATTGCATAAAAACATACATGCATACATTCAAACACACATATATTCACACCTAAGAAGTGAACCGGACTAGACTTCGTTCCAACAAATGTGTGCAAGACCCTGTTAAAACGTTCGAGAAGATTGTTTGTTCTATGCATGGAGTTATAAACTGAAAGCTGTTCCGGTTTTGTTTTTCGTAGCCATTGCTTTTCATAATATTCTACGAATTGCTTCAAATTTTCTTTAACATCGGCACTTATTTGAATTTTAGATATTTCGTCAAGATGGCGGTAAAATGTTGGTGATATTTCTGCCGGCGGCAACAAGCATAGATTTTTCACCTTAGCAATGAAGTTAGCAATTTCCAAATTGCTAATGTTATACAAACCAAACTTTCTTTCTTTCTTGGTTATAGCCTACAAAACATAAAAGAAAATTAAATATCACATTTTATAAAGCATTTAAGGAACAAGTTTTCAAAACCACATAAATCATTATTTTAATGTTTTAAGAAAATGAAACAAATTTATTTTTTGTACATATTACAAAAATTTTTCATATTACTATCACAGACAGCACGAAATCTTGCAGCAATCCTGCCCCGTAAGATTTCTAATGTTACAGAGCAAGCTTGCGACAATTTTGCCGCAAGCTTGCTGCAAGATTACGTGCTATATAGGTATTGATTCTGTTTTGAAAAATGGTTGTGTTATATTTTTAAAAATTTGCTTCATATTTTTTTTATTTGATTAGGAATATTTACTTTGATGCTGTGGAATCTGCATCCCTGATTATCAATTTCTAAAATGGACTGTATGGATTTCATTTCTGCTACCTCATAATCGGAAATCACAGTTTGCAAATTTGTGAAATCATGAAGTACGTGATTTTTCAGGTACTTAAAAACTTCTATGTATTGGGCCTCACTTTTACTACTCATTAGAGCAAACAATATTGGCACAAGCTGTTTCAGGAGAAGGAAAGTAGGTAAATAAAGGATAATGATGATGAAGAAATGGAAATAAGATAATGAATTTAATAAGGATACATCAATTCATCCAAACGTCAATCTCCCGTGTGGAAATCTGTCCAAGTTAGCCCAGTTAAATAAGGCTATTCAAGTTGGGTGGGGGAAAATTCAAGATGGCCGTTTACTGGTGCACAAACTTGTATACAAAGTGTATGGGATAGAGTCTAATTTTTTAAATATCTCGCTTAAACGAAATTTTTAACCATAAGTTTATTAGGATTTTATGTTTTATTTTTAATGAACTATTTTTTGCAATAATAAAATCGAAAAATTAAAAAAATCGATTTTTATTATTGCAAAAAATAGTTCATTAAAAATAAAACATAAAATCCTAATAAACTTATGGTTAAAAATTTCGTTTAAGCGAGATATTTAAAAAATTAGACTCTATCCCATACACTTTGTATACAAGTTTGTGCACCAGTAAACGGCCATCTTGAATTTTCCCCCACCCAACTTGAATAGCCTTATAGTAGGAGCCAGCTGGACCCCACCTGGGCTTCCCACTTTTTTTAAAAATATTAATATTATAATAAAAAAGTCTTAAAATTAAATATAATTATTGATAATGGATCATTCTACAATTATTTCATAAAAATGATAATCACTATTTGTTTAAACAATTTATTGTTGTTAACAATTATAAGCTTTTATTGTAGTGCACTAACAAACATTTAGTTTTACTAAAATTTTGAAGTTTATTCAGCTGAATTTATTTATTGTATAATTAACTCATTAAAGTATAACGGTTTTTACTGCATTTAGATAATTATTTAAGGGGTTACACCACCCTGAACGCCTGAAAATTGGAGGGTATTTCAAGAATTAATTTTGACAAAACTATTAAAAATACAACATTTTAATAATTGGAATATCAAAGTACATATATTTCACTAAAAAAAAATTCTTGGAAGAAGAAAAAATATTCAAAAATGGCGGAGATATAGCGAGTCTCGTAAGTTACTTTTCTTAGCGCGGTGTACATACTGGACAGCACAATTCTTATCTGAAACCCAAAAACAAAATTTTTTTAAAAACTATACTACATTACCTACAGCATGACGTAGCAAATAGGAGCACTTTGCTCAAAAAATTTTTTTTTTTAACGGCTACGTCATGCTGTAGGTAATTTAGTATAGTTTTTTAAAAAATTTTGTTTTTGGGTTTCAGATAAGAATTGTGCTGTCCAGTATGTACACCGCGCTAAGAAAAGTAACTTACGAGACTCGCTATATCTCCGCAATTTTTGAATATTTTTTCTTCTTCCAAGAATTTTTTTTTAGTGAAATATATGTACTTTGATATTCCAATTATTAAAATGTTGTATTTTTAATAGTTTTGTCAAAATTAATTCTTGAAATACCCTCCAATTTTCAGGCGTTGAGGGTGGTGTAACCCCTTAAACAAATAATTGTTGTTAATTAATAACTCTTGACACAAACTACCTAGAAACTTGAAGTTTTTTTTTATTTTGCAATTAACTAATACGAATGATACACTATAAAAAAATTAGGGAGTTAATGGACACGGGATTTGGGATTTAAATTTTTTGAGTTAAAAGTTAACTCCAAAAGAGAGTTAGTTTAAAACACCCCTTCATTAACACCCGGGTGAGTTATTTTTTCCATGGGAAGTTAGCATTTGGGTATAAAATTTTAACTCTCTTTATACTCCTCTTGCATTAACTCCCCAATGGATGCGACTTTTATAGAATCCCCTGGGGAGTTAAAATTTAACTCCATTTTTTTATAGTTTACTCTCTAAATCTGAATCAGCGAAATTTCACTGATTCTCAGCGATTTAGTCTGGTAGTGTGTAGGTCGTAGGTTCGATTCCCGCGTGTGTAAGATTTTATTTGTTTCTTAGGTTTTGCGTCCATTCCGATTTTTCTGCATTGTATATACGTAAAAGTATGAACTTTAATAATTATATATGACGTTAAATAATTTAATTAACAAAAGTCTAATTTTTTTGTAAATGATTAATTTATAAATAAAAGGATATATATTAATTCGCATATGTATGCAAACATTATTTATAAATTTGCTTTTGGTCACAATTTAATTAAAAAAAGTAAAAATCATTAAATGAAGACTTCCACGGAATAACGATCTATGGCACATTTAAAAATGCTTGCAATTTTTAACTTTGAATTGCCATAAATCGATATTCCAACTATAATATCTAATAAAAACCAATACATTTCATTCTTTATTTTTTTAATTACACTATTTTATTTATTTAGACTCAAAATTTAATAATACATGCTAATATTTTCATTACAATTGCAGTTATGTAAAAATGTGCCATAGATCGTTATTCCGTGGAGGTCTTCAAATAATAATATTATTTATTAATAATTTGACTCATATGTTATTAATAAATAGGGATTCATTCATTAATTTTAATGAAAACTAAATCTATGGGCATTAACATGGTTGCCCACCTGGGCCACAGATAGGTTTTTCATACGTGGGCTGTGGCTGGATTAACCGATACAAGCCAAAGAATCGCCCACCTGAGCTATTCCTGCTGGGGCACACCTAGAACATGGGAAGCCCACTTGGGACCCACCGTGGGCCCACCTTACTTTTCCACACGGGAACTTTATATATACACACAAATATACATACCTAAATGTAAAAAAAAATTATCTGGAACTGCGATAAAATTCTTAGTAATATCAAATGGCTTTTCTACTTTATAGAACCGTTTTGCTCTCCAGAGGTAATTATCACTGTTTAATATATGAGGCATTCCATGTCAAGTGATCCAGGTGGAGAAAAATTTTTCTCCAATCGTAGCAAAAAACTTGGGGCTTTTGTAATACTAATAGATAGTAATTTTTGGTGGAAATACTTTTTTACTTAGTTTAATATTTTCCGAGGGGGAGTGGGTTAAATTTTTGGATTTTTCAGTACAATGCTTATTTCGATAATTTTCTACTCTTAAACTATTAAACATAAAAATTTGTCGAAGTAAATTTTGAAAAGGTTTTTTCATGCTCTTTCGATTCAAAATATGCATTTTGAAAAATAAAATTTTTGACTCAAAAAATCAAAATTAAAAATAAATTTTAATTTTTTTTTTCTCCTAAACAGAGCTAAAAACCGGGTTTAGAGATATCTTTGTGAGGGAAAGGTATGATTTTTTTAATGAAAGCTGAGGTTTTTTCCTAAAAAGGACATATTTTTGAAAAAGTGGGACTAGAATGTTTAAACATTGAAAAAAGAGGTATCTACTCACCGGAGCGCTCTAAACCCGGTTTTAGCTCTGTTTACGAGAAAAAAAATTAAAATTTGTTTTTAATTTAAATTTTTTTGTGTCAACATTTTTTTTCAAAATGCTTATTTTCAATCGAAAGAGCATGAAAAATCATTTCCAAAATGTACCTTGCCAAATTTTTATGTTTAATAGTTTAAGAGCAAAAAATTATCGAAATAAGCATTACACCGTAAAACTCCTTGATAGCTTAATATGGAATGCGTCATATACATTTTTTTTGTGTACACATTACACATACCTGACCGTAGGACTCTACACCAAAGACAAATAATTGAGACGCCGCATGGATAGAAGGGACACTTTGAAATGTTGCATCGCAGAATCCATATGAAGCCTTTTTTATTTCTTGAGGGAGGTTGCTCGATTTAAGGAAAGTAACAGGAAGTCCATTAGCGTCTGTTGAACCGTGTGCAGTTATAAAATTTCGCTGCAAAATTTTTTTATTCGGTTCTGAAGCGTCGACTCTTAAATAAAAGGACAACCTTTTCTGCCATGCTTCAGATGTAAGTGTTGTCGCAAGTAAGCATATGTCATTAGGGATAGGTGGTGCCTCACTTTTGGACCACCTACCCATTGAACATTTCTTGCTTTTAAATGTTATTTTTGCAGCTCCGATTGGTTCGCTGCAAGGTAAAATAATCTTTTTAAGAAACGTCCAAAAATATTAATAATTGCACTCATCTCTGAAAAAATATTATGTAATAGTATTACTAATTGTATTAAATCTTCAAATGTTAAGGTACCCTGATAACTATCAATATAGATGCAAAAAGTTGTTTCCATGACAAACCTTGAAAAATTAAATGTATTAACTCAAAAAATGGTACACATAAAATTGTTGTAGAAATAAAGTTTAAGTTTTACAGCTAGCTATTTTCTTCAAGAATTAAAAAATTTATATAATTTCCAAAATTTTTAAAAATCAATTTTTCTAAAAATGAAAAATGTAAACTTGATATTGTTTTAAACTAAGGAAAAGAAACAACTTTTCTTAACGACATTCTTTGATTAAAATAGAGATGACAAACGAAACCGATAACTGAAAAAACAGAAATTTATTAAAAATGTAGAAACTGTAGATAAAATGGTATGAAACAGAAAACCGTAAACCAAAACCAGTGTTATAAAAATTTAAAAACCTTTATATCAAAACCTAAGTTTTCTTTTCTCGTGTTATAATATAAAAGCAAAACCAATAAGAACTAAAAATTGGACATATGCGAGCATGCATTCGTACTGTAATTACTGTTTCCATGCATCATTATTAAAATCATTTCGTACAAAAAAAAATTAATATAAAAAAATAATAAAGTATGGTGAATCTAATATTGTAAGTGCCCTACTGAAAATCCTTGCACAATATCTTGTACAGGAAATTGTACAAGATCTTGAACAGGAAACTATACCATTTCTGTCAATGAACCTGTACCATTTCCCGCATAAGGAATTGAAACAAGTTCTTGTACAGGATCTTGTGCCTATACAAATAATTTTTTCGATTTTGAATAAAGGTTCATGTACAATTTCTGGTACGAGATCCTATACAAGAATGTGTACTTGTAATTTTTTTTGCTTTTGAATAAAGTTTCATGTCCAATTTCTTGTACGAGATCATGTACAAGAATGTGCACTTGTACAAGATCCTGTACAAGTTCTTGCGTAGTTAATATTTTTTCTTATTGTTTATTAATTTTTTTATTTATGCAAAATATAAGAAACTTTTTAACATTGTCATTAGAGACTCTCTGCATTTACGATTTAAAAACAACTGCGCAGCTGTAGAAGCCATAGAAAACTACTGCGCAGCCATTAAAGTTATTAATTAATTTCAACATGTACAGGATCTTGTACAAGAAATTGTACATGAACCTTTATTCAAACATCGAAAAAATTACTTGTACAGGTTCTTGTACAAGATGTTTTGCATAAGATCTTGTACAAGAACTTGTTTCAATTCCTTATGCGGGAAATGGTACAGGTTCATTGACAGAAATGGTATAGTTTCCTGTTCAAGATCTTGTACAAGATATACAAGGATTTTCAGTAGGGTGTACCTCACATGCGAAAACCAACGCGGCCTAACATTGGCCCAATATTGGTAAAGCTGGCCTCGAGACTTGGCAGACAATATGGTTCTGACTTTGCGCCGACTCTTGTGGTGTTAACCACGGTTGGACGTCGACAACAAGATCTCGGCAGACATTAATGGCCCATTATTGGCTGCCAGATCTCGGCAGACATTAATGGCCCATTATTGGCAGCCAGATTTCAGCAGACATTGATGGCCCAATATTGGCTACCATTACTCCCCCAGTGTTGACAAAATTTAAAAAAAATTTTATATTTTTTATTTAATATCTAATTAATTTATAATATTTATACGGCTTATTTCCCTAAGTTAAACGCAAACTTACAAATATTTGAAAAATTCTTACCGCTCGCGGGGATCGATACTTCAACATGATGCACCACAGCCTAACACTTAGACCACTCTGCTACTCTCACATAAAGTCGAGGAAGCAAAAGAGTTTTTATAAGCTACACTGCAATGGCCGATACTGTGCCTTTAATGGGCCGATCTTCGTCACATCATTGGCACTTGTCTTCTGCCATTAAAGATTAATCAACTTTACCAGTAATGTGCCGCTATTGGGACAAGCTACGCCCCAATACTGGCAATTTTAATTTGTAATCAAAGATACAAAGCATTTGCCATTAATGTGCCAATAATGAGCCATTACTGGACCGATGGTCGGCACATCACTGGCAATTGTCTTTTGCTATTAAAGATTGATCAACTTTGCTGTGAATGTGCCATTATAGGGCCCAGAGCTAGCCCAGACTTAAAAATTTTGAAAATCTGACCATCGGCGCCATCGTTGGCCTAGCAATGGGACGTTTTGAACACCAGTAATGGCCCAGTAGTTACGGGGTATTCATGGTCAGCGTGCAACGAGTTTATGCGGAGCAAAACGTCGCGCCGCGACTGCACTCACAAAAAAATTCGTAGTTAATAAACTATTTCGATCTACCAACTTTTTATTTCCGATATTAAATCCTTGATTTATATCGTTTAAAGATATTTAAAAAAATTACGAAAAAGGTCCAGAACACAATTAATTATTCATTTGTTTAATAGTAACAATAATTTTTTACAACAAATCATTTTTTTCAACAATGAAATAATTTTTTTTTAAAGTTTCAATCTTTATGAATTATGTGCAAAAATTTCCATTAAAATCCGATAAATCGTTCCTAAGATATAAAAGTTTTAAAAAAATTTACATTACAATTAAATTGTTTATAAAAAATAAACAAATCAATATTTATAAAGAAAACTTAGTGGTTGTTTCTGTCTCTATTAGTACTTTATTTTTATAAAGTTGGTTATTCCAATTTCAAACTTTGGAAAATCTGAAGCTCACTTCAGGAATTCTTACCCAGTAAGTACTGCCAATTCTCGACAAATATTACTGGACCAATGATGGTCCGTTCTTGCAGTCTTGTCATGTCGCACTTGGGACCACGGTTATCCCAACGGTTGGTAAAATATTCTTTGAAGAAACCAGTATACAGTGTAGAAAAGTTATTAGAGTTGACGGTTACCTAAGTAGGGAGTCAAATTTTTCGAATTAAAAATTAACTCCAAAAGAGACTTAATGAAATAACTTCTTATTTTTACTGCCTAAATTTCAACCCCCTTCATCCAACTCCCATCGTTTTCATTTCCAAATAAGTGCCACCTTTATAGAATCCCTTGGGGAGTTGTAAGTACCTAACGCAGCAACAGCTTATTTTTTCAGAATATACGTTCAAAGAAAAAATGTGGATAGGACCCACAGAACTAATATAAATAAAGTGGGGATAGTCTGTATAGAGGCGTCCGCTCGATAGAAAGTGAAAACAAAATTCTTATTTATAAAGAAAAATGTGAGTTATAACACACCATTTACTTTAATTATTTACAAAATTATTGTTTCGTAGGTTAAAAGAAGCTTCTTAACAAAAGTTGTGGTGGGATCTCCTCTCACGCTCGTTATAGCAAGATTTTAGATCCCCAAACCTCTTGTTATATCAAGATTTGAGTGTTTTAGTTTATTTTTCAATTCATTTTGCTTAGGGTGATAAAATTGTAATTTTTATATTTAATATGAATTTAGTGTTTTTCTGAAATTTGGAGGAAAAATATACTGTGCAGACGTAAGAGCCATAGAAATTTAGTGCGCTTGATTAAAAATTTTTAACAACATTTATTAACAATTGTAAATTTAGTACTCGGTTTCCAATACTTCATTTGGTACTTGCATATGGAGAGACACATAATTACTATAAATTACTAAAACTCGTTGAAAGCACCGGAAATAAGGGACTTATATCATAATTTACAATAGAAATAGATACATTTTTCAAAGAAAATAGAAAACTTTGCTACATTGAAATAGGAAATTTTACTATTTTATGTAGGAGTGGTAAATATAGCAAAAATTAAAAATAGTTTCATCCAATTTCAGAAGACAAAATCCGATAAACAGAAACATTTTCTACTTAAAACTGTTATCCACTGTAGTAATTTTTGGTGAGCAAGTGTAGACTAGCGGGTCCAGTCATATGGCACCTGCGTTTCTATTGGTTGCTATAACTTCGTTTTCTACGCGAAATGTCCTCCATACATCCGAACATTGACAATGACTATGTGTCGTAAATAAAGTAAATTTGGATATTATCTGTAATAATTGAATATAATGTGAGACGTGTCATTCTTGATAGCGACGCGTCGTTGGCCAATATACTTAAGGACTTTCTCCAATATGTTCCCAGAACTTTGCGTTTGTCTGCAAATAACTGCGTTGCGTTGATTTTAGCATATATTGCTATTGCAACCGACGCAACGCACAGTTTTAAGAACATATTGGAGAAAGGCCTTTAACACCTTAATGACGGGAAGGACAGTTTTTAGAATCCGACATTTAAATTCCAAAAAAATAAAATTTTACAAAGTTGTTGCCATTTTTTAAACAAAACAAAGCCTTTTCCAATTTAAAACCTTGATTTTTAAAGGTTTTCACGTTCTTTGGCTATTATATTATTTTGATGTTTTGCGACTCTTACCGCGAGGAGGTAAACGTGAAATGAAGTGTAATTCTTCGTAAAAAATTAAATACTTTGGCCTTTTTAAAGTGCTGTATCAATTTAGAAGATGATTAAATTTCACGGGCGATATTTATTGCGAGACATACGCTAAAAATAATAATGTATTGATTAAATGTGCTTTTAGAAGTACTGAAAGTGCTGAAATTAACACAAAGTGTACTTCTGTTAACAGCTGATTTGTTACTTTATCTGAGAAAGATTAGCTACATTGAAAGTAGCAATTAACTTAATTTTTAAACATTCTAGCTTTATATTGGAACTACCTTCTTGAATTTTAAAAAGCAAATATCAAATTCGTAGTCACCGACTCAAAAAAAATCCTGACCCAGGCAGAAAAGTTGGACGTCTACCAGCACTAACGACCGGCATGGTACCGAATCGGTTGTAAAGTTGGACATATGCCGGTACCGGCAAAAAAGTACCAGGCCGGACATGAAATAAATACCTGCCCAGTATCGGCCATGTGGTAAATGTGGATTTGTACCGGTACTGATAGCATGTACCGGGCCGGTTGATTAAAAATATCTGGCCCAGCACCGGCCCGGTACTATAATTTACTTCTGTTTTATACCGCCGAAGGAGATTTGCCGGTGATAATATTTTTACCGGCCCGGTACTGTAATTTCGCTCTGTTTTATACCGCCGAAGGAGATTTACTGGTGATAATATTTTTACCGGCCCAGCACCGGCGTACCACCGGCCCTGTACATTGACTCTTGTTGCACTTTATACGACCGTTTAGCGTTTACATACCATGAGCAGGTTTAGGTCAGTGGATGTGGCAGTGCAATTTACTGGCACCAAGCCGGTGAAAATGACGGTCTTATGTCGGTTCCGCCACGGAACTCAAAATCCGCCGATGGTACCAGACCGGTATCACGCCGGTAGTCAATTTCTACCTGGGAGTAACAATTTTCAAGTAACTAAGACTAATTTTTGAAAACTTTGGCTGCCATATTGGATCCGTCATTTTAAGTTTTTAAACTAACATCATATTTGTAATCACCGACCCCAAAACCCAGGAGTAACGATTTATAAGTGACTACGACGAATTTTTAAAAACTTTGTTCGTCATATTGTATCCGCCACATTAAATTTTGGAAAACGGACATCAGATTCGCAACCAGCGACCCCAAAAACATTCAAATAATAAGTGATAAAAGCATTAAAATTTGGTTTTTGTTTTCGTAATTAAAATTATGAGTTCATTTGACAAAAATTCTTTTCTCCGCCATTTTAAAACCGCCATCTTGAAATTTTTTAAAAAACATTTAATGTTAGTAAAGCTTGAGTATTGCGGACGCGATATTTCTAGGTCAACAGCTTATATTTTAACTTGCAGTTTATGAAAAAAATCATTCTTTGACAACAAACAGTCAAAGTTTCGTGTTTTTTGTTTAAAAAATAGCTACAACTTTTTCAAATTTTATTTTTTTGCAATTTAAATGTCGGATTCTGAAAGAGAACAAAAAAGTCTTTAAAAATGATATTGGTAAAATTTTTGCTGTACGTGAATACAGAGAAAAGTGACCTAGAATCTTCGATAAAAAAATGTCCTTCTCGTCTTTAAAGGTTCAAGGTCTTTCTCCAAAATGTTCCCAAAATACTGCGTTTGTCTGCGAATGACGTTGACGTACAGATATTGTGTTCTCTCCTTATTGGAGAACCACGTAACCAACGAGTCGCTAGTGACATTCCGAGATCTATTTTCACTTATTCAATAATTTTTTCAAATAAATTATTGTCAAAATAAAGATGTTTTATCTAAAAAATAATCTTCTTTATCATTTTACATACATTTTGTGTATAAATAGTGTATTCTACGAAACTACTATTTTTCACCAGAAAACCTTAATGACTTTTAAATAAAAAATTGTTTTCAAAAATACTGAACAAAATTATCTTTAGTCATCGTTGCTAGGAAACGAATTATATACAATAGTTAATAAGAAAATAACCCTCAGCAAACGTTGCTATACAACGTAGAATTTTAAATATAATTTTATTGTTGGTATCCTATGCAAGAAATTTAAACTTATGTTTGTTACAATGTTGTACCTTAGCAACCATTGCTAGACAACCAATTTTAAACAATGGTGTTAAAGATATAGCACTTAGCAACCATTTCTAGACAACACTGGCCCATAGCAATCGTTGTTAAGCAACAAAAAATTTTCCTTAGCAACCGTTGCTGGACAATACTGTTCCTTAGCAACCGTTACTAGGCAATACTGGTCTTTAGCAGCCGTTGCTAGCCGACCATAAAAAGAGTTACGCATAAGGTGTGTATGACCTTTTTATTATAGAATTCTGGACTCTCCTTGATAAGGCCTAAACAGAATAAAACGGGAAGCGAACGCAAGCATGCGATAGAAAAGGACAGAAGTAGGTTTGTCCTTTTCTATCGCATGCTTACGTTCACGTTACTTTTTTATTCTGCGTTGGGCTGTAGGGACACGCTTTACCGTAAAAAATGACCGCCTTTGTCCCATTTGATGCTCAATATACTATATTATTATTGAAAATTTGTATTATTTAAATCAAGGAATTCGTAAATCATAAATTTACAATGTAATTTAAAAGTAGAAAGGTACCATAATTTAAGATGCAGCATTTTAAAGACAGCCTTTTTTTAATTTCAAACCATATTTTTTGCTGAATTTAAAGAGCAAAAGCATGCTGAATTTAAAGCAATAATGTTGAAAATCAGCAGTTTTATGCTTAACTAGCTATCGTACCCGTCTTCGACGGGTTTTAGTTTCTACAGATACATTCAGTAGTGTGTCTACCAGTCTCAAAAAAATAGCAAATAGTGGGGAATTTAATTTGACTGGAGAAATAATAATTAGCTACCATTAACTATTTCATTATAAAAATATTACTATTTTAAAACAGTGATCGACTTTTTATCATCAAATAATTTATTTTTAATTAATTAAAATGCAGAAAACAATGTTTGTCGATTATTTGTAGAAATTTAATTATAGTATTATAAGTTAATCCAAAATTTCCACCAGTTTTTTTTGAGTTATAGTAAAGTCAAATTCGAACTAATTATATCATAATTGCTTAAATCTAAAATAAGACCTATATTGCAAGATGAATTCATAATTTTTCCCGATTAAATTAACTTCCTGCATATTTCCCATTTTTCTAGTTGGTAGAACCCCTGTTAAAAGTATTTGTAAAAACAAAATTCCGTCAAAGAGTATTTTCATAAAATATGTGAATTTTGTAGCCATTTGTAGTTTTGTTTATCGTTAATACTTATCAGAAAATTTATATTTGATGAGAAAAGAAACACCTAGAAAAATTTAGACAAAGATGGGAAAAACCTGACAGTTTGTTACACAAAAATAATAATAGACACTCTGTTTAACTTTTGCTTTTACAATGCTCAAAACGGCTATAATAGTTAAACCTAGAATTAAAATAACAAAACTTTTTACTACCTAAGTTTTTCTCCAGTAGGAGCATAATGTAAGTATCGTTTCGCAGGTATTCTTGAATTTCTGTAGTATGAATTTTATCATAAAAAAATCTCCACTTTCAATACTTGAAAAATAATTTTTAAGCTAAGAAATAATATTTTTTAAAAAATATTGTTTACCATTTATTATTTACCATTTTTTTAATTTTTTAAAAAAAATTGAATACCTCCCGTTTTAATTAATATGTTTTGAAAACTGTAAATTTATTGTTTATATATATCTCACAAAAGTCATAACTGATTAATCTACTGCAATATATCAAAATGTAAAAATTGTTTTGCCAAAAATAATGTTATTTTGTCAATCATAGATAGTTTAAAAGCAATACATTAAAAAATCTAAAATTTTAAAAATTTCGATTTTTTGAAAACATTTTTATCTTTACATCTTAGTTATATGACACTAATTTTTGCAAAATTATGCTAAAATGTGACTAAAGAACATGTAATACTTATTTATAGATAGTTTAAAAGCAGCTCATTAGAAAATATGAAATTTGAAAATTTTCGATTTAAAAAAAAAATTTTGTATACTTACATCTTAGTTATAGATTGTTATTTTTGGTAAAATTATGCTAAAATGTGACTAAATAGCATGTATTACTCATTTATAAAAGTTTAAGAGCAGTTTAAAAAAAATGAAAATTTTTGATTTTTTTAATTTTTTGAAAAAATTACATATATTCCGTTATAATTAATATTTTTCAAATCTTTAAATTTATAAACCTTCCTTGGGTCAATGTCTAACAATCTTTAAAATTTGGTATCAAACGGTTTAGCCGTTTTTAAGTGATTCGCGGACAAAGATTCTGTGACATACGGACATACATACATACATACATACACAAAATTTTTTATTGGTATATTTGGAATCCTGGATGCTGGAAAGGAATAATTATGTGGGAAATTTAAAGTTTTGAGCAATGTACAGACAAAAGTCTCATCTTATATATATAGATTTGAAACGCAGAACTGTAAATTATATTTCTTATCCTTATTTTCACGCAAGCCGAGCTTAAATTAAGACTGGCATTACTTTTAGGGCTTGTTTAATTTTAGATAGTATTTAAAATAAGATTTACTTTTTACTATGTTTATTTTTAGTAGAAAATATTATTGTATGTAATAACCTTTGTTTAGCATCGTCGAATGCTCTTCTGTGATCACTAACCGTTGTTAGTGATTCTTGATAAAGTTTTTTAATAAACTTCCCTTCCTCCAGTTTATTTGGACATGTCTCAACATGGGGTCGAGTGTGAACTAGATAAAAGGGATCTTCTTTTGTTCCCGCGCCATACCTTTTCCCAGTTCCAAAGCAGTTCACGTCTGTCCTGCTGTCCGAACATACGACATATCTAAAATAATAACGGATTATATAATTTTAAAAATTATATTATTTTAAATTTATAGGGGAGTGCTGTCAGGGTTGGACAGGTGTTAGGGTTGAGCCATCGCGTTTATTTTGTTTTATCACACTAGCGCCATCTGTTTTTGTACTTAAATTCTTGCTACTAATGCCAGTCAACTTTTCACATGAGTTTCAGTCAAGTATACGAACGTATACTTTTGTTTTTTGCGAGTCATTGTTATACGCTCAACAGAAACTTTTTTGTGGTGTCAAAAAAAGAGAAGTAAATGTAGAAGAAATATGCCAAAGACAAAGTAAATTTATTGAAATTGTTTATTAAGATGTTATACGAAAATATAAAAAAAAAATTTGGGGTTTTGTGTGACGCGTTTGTGTTCTGTGTGGTATGTCGCAAAACGACGCGTGAGTTAGTGTTGAGCCAGGCGGTGTCGTAAGGGTTGAGCCGCCCTAAGAAGAAGAAGAAGAAGAAGGGTTGAGCCGCCCAAAATTTTGC
The DNA here is from genome assembly GCA_032872475.1 of Leptopilina myrica (nomen nudum). NCBI lineage: Eukaryota > Metazoa > Arthropoda > Insecta > Hymenoptera > Figitidae > Leptopilina > Leptopilina myrica (nomen nudum). The sequence continues at coordinate 8,882,287 of CM065461.1, forward strand.
AATTACGAAGCGTACTTGCAACAGAAATTTATTTTTTGACTTAATGAGGTGTCAAAAACTTTATTTCTAACGAAAAATGCGGAAAAAATTTTTTTTGAATATTTTTTTTATTGTTTTAATTTAAAAATTTTTGATTTCATTCTTAAGAAATAAAATATCTAATGTTACGCAAAAATGCACAATATGGGATTTTATTTTAATTTCATGGTTCCTTTCCTCATTTTCAAGTGTCATTCTATTATTTGAAGGACATTTTTAACCATTTACCTAAATATTTCATTGATTATCTACAGTGGCTCAACCCTTACACCCATGTTCAACCCTTACAACATTAATTTTTTTTTAAATTGCTTATAACTTTGAAACTTTTTGCCGAATTTTTTTGCAATGTACAGAAAAAACATTGCATTTGAGTTGAACTTTCCAACAATATGCGCGAAAACGTGAAATTCGCACTGCAGAGGAAGTTATGAAGAAAATTCAAAACTATGTCCAACACTGACAGCACTCCCCTATTATTAGATACTTTTGCTAATTGTAAGTTTTGTTAAATTACATTTCTCGAATAAATATTTTTAAAAATTGCAACTGTCATTTTTATTCGTGTTCAGCGTTGAAAATCCTATGAGAAAATCATTGTTCGATCTTTGAATCATTTTTCGTGTCGACCAGTGTTATCATACAGTGTAGTTTATTTAATGAATACACTGGAACTCCCAAGAGAGTCACTCGCAGAGTCTTATGTGACTCTCTTGGAGAGTGACCTTGACCTTTCAAAAAGGAAAACATTAAGGGCCGTAGGGTCTATGAAAAGAATATTTGTACGTCAACATGAAAGGGGGCTTATTCATTCTATTTATATTTATGTAGTTCAATTTAATGACACTGTAATTAGACAATATGAAATGGAGAAACAAATTTCATATTTGAATAAAATATATTATTTTCATTAATTAAAAAGTGAATACAGTTTTCTCAAAAATATTAAATTAATATTGGATCAAATCATTACCAAAAATTCTGATCAAAGTATAATTTAAAAAAATGTTCAGTATAATTTCTTTTCGGTTTGATAAATTTTATTTAACAGTAAATAAAAATTTTAAACAAACAATCTTCAAAAATGGTTTTAAATATATAAATAATCAGGACCTTAAAGGAACTCTTATAATTTACACTCCTGCTTTTCGTTAGCTGATTTTGATCCCGACCATCTGTTCCCCCTTGACGTCTTTAAGAGCAGCGACCACAGCTGGTGACTCTTTTGGGTCGGCTTCTCTTGGGAGTTCCAGTGTAATTTTAAATCACATATTGGTAGTAGTTTTTACTAAGTAACAGTAGTTATTTTAATTACAAATGTACTAATTTTGACTGTTTTTCAATCTACTAAGGGTCTGTACTTGAATTCTGATCATAAATTTTTTTCAGTGTATAATATTTCTTTAAATGACCAAAAAATATGTTTAGGGGAGAGCGGGGTTGAACGTGCTGGGGGTAAAAAGAGCCTTTTAATTTTATCTCAAAAACAAAAAAAGATTTTAATAAAATTCAAATGAGGGAAGTATTGTTTAGGCTATTGTTTAGGCTTTCCTTATTTGAATTTTATTAAAATCTTTTTTGTTTTTAAGATATAATTAAACGGAACTTTTTACACCCGGCACGTTCAACCCCGCTCTCCCCTAAATTAAATTTAAATATGTTTTACTGTATAGCAAAAATATTTTAAGTCTGATTTAAATAAAGTATGTTTCAATCAAATAAATAATTTACTCAGTAGACAGTTGGTGAAATATAAATAAAAATTATTTTTAATATTAACAAAGAAATATTCGTCCTTCAACTTAATGACGGTTAAGTCATAAACACCACCTATAGCGACCCTTTTGCAGGTAATTTTTCCCAGTACAAATTCAGTGCTAAAACGCAGCTTTTGACTGAAATAGACTGAGCTCTCAGTACTAATTCCTCAGTACAATTTCAGTCTATTCTTCCGGCAGGGATCACTATCCTTTTCACTTCAATTCAATTTTGCTGTGCTATGCGTTTTCTGTTCAACATGAGGGGCTTTCTACAACAGCTTTTTTTCATCGACAAGAGAAAAATGCACCATTCAAAATAGTTGCGCGCGCATCGCTTTTAGCGACAAGAGCAAAATGCACCATTCAAAATAGTTGCGCGCGCATCGTTTTCACACTGATTTCGATGAAAAAAAGCTTTTGTAGAAAGCCCCTAAGACTGCACACTCTTAAAACTTCCCTGCGATGGATCTTATACAGGATCCTGTTCCAGGAATATTCGTAAGATCCTTTGCAAGTTCGTACATAAGAACGCTAGTACCCAGGGTTCCCTAATGAACCTTAATAAGATCAAGCGTGTTATCATTTGTACTAAAACAAACAACAACATAGCATCTTGGGCAGTTTCCTTTGTAAAATCATTTGTAAGATCTTGCATTAACAATAATCTGGAAGTAAAAAACTCAGTTTAAAATCACCGTACAGGATCCTCTAGGGATCCTGCGCAGGTTCCGATAAAGGAACTTTAGCTATTAAATGTTCCCGCAAGGGTACTGTACAGGAACACTTGCAGGATCCTCTACAGGAAACTTTTTAATTTTTTAAATGTTAAATTTTACATGTTTTTTTATGTTACGCAACATTTGACAGATATAAACTTCATATTTTAATATGTTAGGCGCGTATAACACCGTTGGACAGAGAAATGGTTTGCGCACGGAAAAAACTGCATGGTTGGGTCAACCATATATTATGGAAAAATACGGGATATTCATAGTTAAGGTTATCACATCCATTTCTATGGATACCACAGCCATTTTGATGGATACTGCATCCATTTATTTAATTGACATATCCATAGAAATGGATGTGATAACCTTAACTATGGATATCCCGTATTTTTCCAAATATATGGTTGCCCCAACCATGCAGTTTTTTCCGTGCGCATACGAAAAACTTATAAAAAACTACTGCGCAGGAGTTAAAAATATAAATAAATTAATTAAAGAAACCGTATAGGATCTTTTAAGGGTCCCTTACAGGATCATCTACACTTAAGTGCCTGCAGTTTACAAAACTGCAAAGGTTCCTGTACGGGGATTTTAAGCTGAGTTTTTTACTTTCAGATTGATAATGCAAGATCTTGCAAATGACTTTACAAGGGAAAATGTCCAGGATGCTATGTTGTTGTTTGTTTCGGTACAAATGATAAAGGGCCAGTCCCATGTGAGCGTGAAAACGGAAAACGGAAAACGTTTAGCCAATAGCAACTTCCGATTCAATGGAAATCATTCTAAAAGAAAATTCTTATTGGTTGAACGTTTTCCGTTTCCCGTTTCACGCTGACATGGGACGGTACCTTAACACGTTTGATCTTATTAAGGTTCATTAGGGAACCCTGGGTACATAAGAACGCTATTGCGTTCTTCTGTATGAACTTGCAAAGGATCTTACGAATATTCGTGTAACAGGATCCTGTATAAGATCCTTCACAGGAATTTTTAACAAGGCACCCTAAAGCTGCGGTTACACCTCTGCAGACTGCCTGCCTGCGCAGGCAGGAGCAACGAGAGTAAGGGAGAAGTTTGATGTCACTGACTCTCTTACTCTTATGTGTTACCATGACGACCTGCAGACAGGCAGTAGAGGTGAGAGAGTACCTTTAAGCCTAAAGACTAACGCACAATTGGTTCGCGAATGTCGTTCGCGAACGCAATGCTTGGATTAGAAAAGGACAGAGATATATTTGTTTCTTTTTCTAACTCATGCTTTGTGTTCGCGAACGAGATTCGCGAAGCAGTTGTGCTTAGGCCTTAAAGGCCAACGCACAATAGCTCTGTAACCGGAACCGCAATCGTAACCGTAAGCGTATGAATGAATTAGAAAAGTATAAACAATATACCTATGCTTCTTTAACTCATTCTTACGGTTACGCTTACGATTGCGATTCCAGGTAGAGATTCTATTCTGCGTTAGCCTTAAGCCCCAAGTATTTTACCAGTTTTTGACGTAAATTACCCGACTTAAGGCGAATTTGAATTTTCTGTCTCTCTTACTCTTATGTGTTACCACGACGACCTGCAGACAGACAGGCAGGCAGTAGAGGTGAGAGAGTACCTTTAGGTATTTTACGTCAAAAACCTCGAATGACGCGTCACTGCACAACCCTGAGCGCAAGTTGGCATCCCTGACGAAAAGGGTTCTCACATTATAGGAACATTCTTCAATTTTAACATACTACAAAACAGAACATTATTAAAATAAAAACCCTAAATGAGAATAGGTGGAAATTTGAAAACATTCAATTAATTTTCTGAAAGTAGAATATTTAAACTATTGTAGAAATGTTAAAACCTAATTTCAAATGAACTTACCGAAACTTCTTGTCATTGACAGAATCAAATCCCTCCTTATCCAAATGATACCTTTTCGAATCGAAATAGCATCTGTCCTCAGATTTGTACAGATCCAAAGGAACATTCCTCGATTTGTGTGCAATTGGAATGTACTTTTGAGTAGGAGCTTTCCTCTTACATTTATTTTTTGCTTGAGAAAACATTTTTCCAAACACAACGCACAATTATACACAAAACTAAAAAATGTCTGACAGAACAACATTCTTTTGTTTTGTAATATATATATATATATATATATATATATATATATATATATATATATATCTATTTATATATATATATATATATATATTCTCAGGTAGTCGAACCTTTCCAGGTTTCAAGCAATAAATTTTATGACACTTCAATACATTTATTTTTCTCTCGAAATACAAAAATGAACAAAATAATATTTAACACAATTATAACCAAATTAAATTACAAATTAACAGCTAACAATAATTAATTAAACAATTACAATTAATAACTCAATTATTAATTTAAATTCTTATTTCATCAGTAACATTCTCCCCCTCGATGCGGGGATGTTACTATCCCGCATCCAAAGAAGATGGAATAAGAACAATAATTTTATTTGCAGCTCTTTTAAGAATTTTTTGTCGGCATCGAACATCAACAATACGTACTCGACCATCCTTTCCGGGGTAAACTTTGTTTATAATTCCTTTGGGCTACATATTTCTTGGCAAGGTTGAATCAGCGATCAACACGACGTCATCTTCCATTAAATTTCTTTTTAGTTCAGCTTCCATTCCAGTGAAATTCGTCCCATTGTCCGTGTACATCTCAGAAGGAGTCCCGCGTCGATTACACATTCTTTGAACGGCCATGATAGCTGAATCAGTTGACATTGATGAAACCATCTCTAAATGTACCGCACGAGTCGTTAAACATGTGAATATAGCACCCCAACGCTTTTCCTTACGCCTTCCAATCGTCACAAACATGGGACCAAAATAGTCCAAGCCACAAAAGGTGAATGGTCGACAGTGATGAGCCAATCTAGCTGGGGGCAAGTCTCCCATTCTAGGCTGTTGTGCCTTTGCCTTTCGTAACCGTCAAAGTCTACATTTTGCGGTGACTGATCTAGTTGCGGGACGTATTTTCAAAATCCAAAACCTTTGCTTCAATTCATTTATTACTGTCTCAGTGGATCCATGATGATATTTTTCATGGTAATGTTGTATTAATAAACGAGTAAAATAATTTTTCCCATCTAAAATAATTGGACATTTTGTTGCCTCGGGAACATGCTGTGCAGCTTTTATTCTTCCATCAACTCTCAAAATTCCGTCTTCCATTGAAAGGCTGGGTGTCAAAAACTTAATACGACTGTTTTTAGCTAGAGTTTCCACGTTCAATATCCTCGATCTCTTCGAGAAAATCCTCTTGTTGAACCTTCTTGATTAAATGTTTCTCAGCATTTTCCAATAACTCTGGACACAGTTCACTTTTTCGATGATTTCTCCACACACGTGGGACGTTTAAAAGTAACGCTGTACTTCGAATTAAAACAAGCCATTTGCTAAAGTTTTTAATTATTGGGGACTCATAGGTTTTCTTTTCCACATTAGTTACGACAAAAACTTTCTTTTCTTCAATCGTAGGCGGGATAGTTTTCGCGACCGATTGTGACCATATTGAAGTTTCCAATTGAAGAAATTTAGGACCTTCAATCCATTTTTCCATTAGTCTGTCCACATTTCCAGAATCTCTAGTGCTACAATCGGCTGGATTTTGCTTTCCAGGAATCCATTTCCATTCTTCTATATTTGTTAGCTCGGTTATCTCTCCTAAACGGTGCGCTACAAAAGTCTGATATCTTCGAGGATCGGCGCGAATCCATCCTAAAACAGTATTTGAATCTGTCCAGAATGTTCTGCTTTTCACCTTAATGTCTAATTCTTCGACGATGGTTTGTCCCAAGCGGCTAGCCATCAAGGCTCCTTGCAGCTCTAATCGGGGAATCGACACCGGCTTTAATGGTGCGACTCTAGTCTTCCCAAGTATGAATGAAACTTTAATCGTACCGTCGTCTTGTGTGATTTTTAAGTATGCTACCGCTGCATAGGCTTTTTCACTCGCGTCACTGAAAAGGTGAAGTTCAACGTTTTGGGGTATTCGAATATTTCCGAAATAAGCTCTCGTTATTTGATGATCTTTTATTTGAGGTAGAGCTTGAGTCCACTGTTGCCACTGAAGAAATTCATTATCCTTTAATCTTTCATCCCATCCGATGCCGCTACGCCATACATTCTGTAGTATAACTTTACTTCTGATGGTAAAGGGTAACAAGATTCCTAAGGGATCGTATACCGACATTATAATACGAAGCATTTCTCTTTTTGTAGGTGTACGAATTCCTTGATATATTTCAAGAGGTAGTTTGTTCATTTTAAGATCAAAAAACATCGTGTCATCTGAAGGATTCCATTGTAGCCCCAAAGTTTTCTCTACAGGTAATTGATCTATTGATAAATCTACGATTTCTTCAGAGCGTGATGAAATTGGTAGTTTCTCCAGTAACGATTTACTATTACTAGTCCATCCCCTGATTTCAAATCCTCCTCGTTTGTGAATTGATGATACATCCGTGATTCGTTTTAAGGCCTTCTCAACAGTATCGACGCTGTCTATATAATCATCAACATAATGTTTTTCTAAAATCGCCTTAACGGCTTCTGGATGGGTTGTTTCGAATTGTAAGGCGTTTCGTCTCATAATAAATTGCGCTGTGTAAGGGGATGATGCTGCTCCGAATAACATTGAGGTCATCACATAAACGTCAGGATCTCCAGTTCTATTCATACCACGCCAGAGAAATTTTTGTGCATTTTGATCACTTTCACAAATTTTAATTTGAAGGAACATTTCTCGAATATCGCCTTTAAAGGCGATTGGTCCTTGACGAAATCGAATAAGTACTCCGACTAAAGAATTTACTAAGTCTATTCCTGATAATAAGTTTTCATTTAAACTGATTCCTTTAATTTTTGCTGCTGCATCGAAAACAAGGCGTATGCTATCTGGTTTGCCGGATTTAGAAACTCCAAAGTGTGGGAGATACCATGATTTCGAATCGCTTGTATCATCTTTTATTTTTTTTGCGTAACCGGAATTTATTAAATGTTCGACTTGTTTGCAATATCGTGCTGCATATTCAGGGTCTTTATCCATTTTTTTCTCTAGCGTCATTAAGCGATGTAGGGCATATGATTTACTATCAGGCAGTCGAATATTATTATTCTTCCACAATAAACCTACTTCCCAACGGTTTCCTATCTTTTTCGCTGTCGTAGTCAGTATTTTTTCTGCTTTTTCTTCCAGTTTTCCTTTTCGTTTGCAGTTTGTTATTCCGACGCTTTCTAAAGCAAAACTAGCTTTAACTAGTTCGTTTAGATCCACATCCGCAGTAGTACAATTTCTTGCTCGATCACTCCCGTTCGTAAAATATACTTGTTGTATATTTGGTTTTGAATTCCTAATCTTGCCGTGGATAACCCAACCCAACTGGGTTAATGAGGCTGCTGGTTCATCTGGTGTCGAATGTCGAATTTGAATTGAGCTTATCAAATTCCAATGGTCTTGTCCGATAAGTATAGATGGTGTCACGTCTTCGTAATAGTCAAACGGTAAATGTGATAGATGTGGATAGTTCGTAAGGTCTGATTCTCTTAGAGATTGTGAAAAAAGATTAAAATTTTGCACAGTACGTGCTTTATATATTTTGTGTATCATTTTACTGTCAATTGCACTAATACCGAAGGTTACCTGTTGACTACAAGGATCCAAATTTCGTACTTCTCCGATTCCTGTTATTTTTAAAGGAAACGATGGACCTTTAACTTCGATTTTCTTTGCAAGTTCTGAGTCAATTAGGGTTATTGTAGACCCTTCATCCATGAAGGCAAATGTGATGAGGGTTTTATTTGATCCATGAATTTTTACAGGAATTACCTTTAATAAAACACGTTCCGAAAAATCTAGTCATTTATTTGGTGAGTCGTGATGACGTGGTGGATTCTGGTTCCCAATTCTTTCTGGCGATAGAGATGGCGATCTTTGATTTGTAATTTCTCCATTCCCTCTATGCAAGAGTGCATGATGGTTTTGTCCACAATTTGAAATATTGCACGAAGATGCTTTGCATTGGTTTTGTCGATGTTTTGAATCCTTTAGACATTTAAAACAAAGTTTACTTTCCTTTGCCCAATTCCAACGATTAGATATTGGTAGATCAATGAGTCGTTTGCATCGATCTAATGTGTGCGAGTCTTGGTCACAATAAGAACATTTTCTTATCTTAGATTTGGATGAAGAACCACTGTCCGTACTTGTCGTTGCATAAATTTTTTCTTGTTGACGATAGGGAGTGTTCTTTCGACGGTTTTGATTATCAGGTCCATTTTTATTATTTAAATTTTTCTCTATTGTATTTTTGCTTTGTTTCCGTGCAGACACATTGGAAGTCATATCCAAGGTCCCAGCTTTGCTGGCAATCTTTGCTTCGTAAAAGAGGAATTTAGACAAGGTCACGAGTGCAGGTTCTTCGGTAGTTCCTTTTTCATCTAGATAGCGGTTGAAATTATATATCATCGCATAAGGTAACTTTTGAGTAATTTCTTTGATAAGGTCTGGACTATGGAGGTAACCAATATGTTCCGCGGCTTCCAGAGCAGCTACGCAGTTCCTCACACGAGTTGCAAATAGCAGGAGGTCTCCATTGTTGTTAAATAATTTTGGTAATCCCTTCAGGTCTTCAATTATTCGAGTCGCAATTGTATTCGGGTTTCCAAAACGTAGATCTAAAAGATCAATTATATCCTTTGTGTTGCGTGTGGTTACCATTAAGGATGCAACCGTTTCTCTAGCTGTTCCTTTCAAGCTTTGATAAAGTCTCATCAAATTTTCTTCTTCGTTAAAATCACCTCTTTTAGTTGTTTCAAGGAAAGTTCGTTTGAAGCAGGGCCACTCGAAAATATCGCCATCAAAGGTGGGCAGATTTTTGTTTACAGTGATTCGATGAAGTAGTTTCTGAGCTACATCATGTGTCCCTGAAGTAGTATGAATAAATTTGTCTTCTGTTCTCGACGTGTGTGCTTCTGGTTCACCCCGGGGCTGATTTCTTTCAGATGCGAACCATCTTCGAACATTCTCAGCTCCATAATCTTCATTCCGTTGGATTGATCGTCGAGTAAGTACTGAACGAAGATCCTCTTCTTCCTCTTCTATGTGTGCTAAGTCTGACCTCAGCTGTTCGTCAATTAACTCCAATTCTAAATTAGCTTTTTCCTCCATCAATCGGGCTTTAACTGCGTGTTTTCTTTGAGCGGCTTGTAATTCCAACATTTTTCTTTTCCGTGTTGTGCTGCTGGTGTTGGAAACTTGAGACATTTTGACAGTGCTTTCGTCTCCATCGTACTCTGTAGAATAATACGAATTTTGTTGCGATTCATTTTCATGACGCGAATGTCCTCCTCGTCTTGAACCCCGTTCAGATCTTTCATCTATCCGCCTTGAACGCCGTTCAGGTCTATCATCTATTTGTCTCGAACCCTGTTCAGATCCACCATCCGTTCGTCTTGAACGCCGTTCAGATCTATCAGCCATCCTTCATCTAGGTTAAAATTCATAAATTTCAGTATCTTGGTTTATCTTCGGAAGTGTATAAAGATTCATTATTTAAAAAATCGTTGCACATTTATATTACCCGGCGCCTCCACCATTTGTTACTTCAAAACCGGGATTTTTTATTATTGTGAATCGGACATAATACATTTAATATATATCAAAAAAGGGAATTCACGTATTTATAAAAATTCTGGGACGAGAGTGGGAATAAGGGGCGATATTCAATCTTTTTATTATTCACTTTATTTATAATATAATTTATTTATAATAACATTTGATTTTTACGGTTAATACGGTATTAAAAAACACTACACGATTCTCACTTAAATAACAGCTTTTTTATTATAATTCGTTTCTATATCACATTAATCTAAATACTTTGTAATTCAAAACACTTAAATAATTTTACTTAAATTCACTGAGTATAATAAAGTTCACAATTTCAAATATTCACTATTCGCACACACTATAATTTTTAAATAACCGAAAACTAAGTATATCGCGTCGCACTTCCACTAACATTGTAGACACTAAACTGAAAAGCAACATATTGTCGCCCATAAAACTATGTTTTAATTTAGTAACTGTTACCTTGAGAAAGCGCAAGTAATGTTAATTAAAAAAGTTCACTCTTTCTCGAGAGTATTCAATTTTACATTAAACTACTTTTCGATTTAAGGGATTAAAATGACACTCTTCAACAAGAGTATTCGTTCCCTTTTTTATTCTTTTTAAAACTATCCAAGTCAGTTTTAGAAACAATAAGAATGTCACCTTATTACAAAGGTATTCCTTCTTTAACTTCAAAATTACGCTCGACTTATTCGTTTGAAACGCAAAACCAAAACGTTCCTGTTTTTGTCAAGTCGACGTAATTACTTAACAATATTATTTGAGATTTCTACTCACAGATTAGCAGCTCGCTTCTCCAATTCGGCTGCTCTCAAACAACGTCCAAAAAAAGGGAGACTCCTAAAACCTCTTCCGAACGCACAAGCAAAAGAATCCTCCAGAGAAGGTGTTCACTCAGAGATCAAAACTAAACTGTCCCTTTTTCATTAGAATTATCCTATCCCCTCATTTAATACTCGTAATGACTATAATATACATATATATATATATATATATATATATATTTTCAGGTAGTCGAACCTTTCCAGGTTTCAAGCAATAAATTTTATGACACTTCAATACATTTATTTTTCTCTCGAAATACAAAAATGAACAAAATAATATTTAACACAATTATAACCAAATTAAATTACAAATTAACAGCTAACAATAATTAATTAAACAATTACAATTAATAACTCAATTATTAATTTAAATTCTTATTTCATCAGTAACAATATATAATTTTTTAATCCAGAATTGGAGACAAATTGGACACTATATAATTAAACATTAAAATCCATTTAAAAATTCATAAATAAAATTCACTGTAGCTAGCAGCCGCGCTCAGCACCCTCCCATAGGCGTCAACCACTACTATTTCTAAACTTTGCCCCTCCCTGAATTAAGTAATTCTAGATCTCTTAGAAGCAAAATTGATGTATCCCGAATAAACTAAAACAATAATAGAACAAGATAAAATTAACTGTTAAATAATCCAAATAGTTACAAACAATGGCCAACACCCACCCATAATTTTCTAGTTATTTTTATGTTTTAAGTTAATTCGAAATTAAAAAAATTAAATCTTTGAATTTTTTGCTTTTAAATTGGTTTTGCTTTCAAATAAATTTAAAGCGGTCTGAATTAAATTTTATGAATTTATTTATAAATGAGATTAGTAAAATAAAAAATTTAATTAAATGTTTAAATAATTGATTTTTAGATATTAGTTAGAATATGGTTTTAGCAGTGTTGTTACCTTTCCGCTGTGATACCAGCAGAAATAGGTTTGAGTGGTAGGAAACAATGTTTCTATTGTTGCATGAAGAGCAGACTCACAATCAGCCATTACGTAGTCCAAGTTTAATTTCAATGGTGGGCACATTTCTTGTATTAAAAAAACAGCTTTATACAATTTTGCACATTTCTGTGTCATTAAAATAAAGATACCACCAACGCTCTGTGATATAATATATTATTTAAAACGTTAAAACTATTATATATGTAGATATCAATTAATCAATATAATTTAACTAACAGTTTTCAATAAATTTACAACAAATGTTAACCCATATAGAACAATATCTTTATGGATGCTTTCATAATACATTTACTGAGTAAGCAACATAAGAATCTCTTAAGTTAGAGACTAAAAAATGAATCTAATTCTTTTATACTTTCTCTACCAAAATAACATGACATAAGAGAGCTGTGAAACAAGATTTGGCAAAAGAGTAATAATATTTCTATAGTTTAAATAACAGGGAACAAAATTATCACAATACAAAAATTAGTTTTTGATATTTTCAATGATTTTTCGAACATTAAAATCGTCCATTATTAACACTTTTCAATAATTGGCGTTCCACTTTTGAAAATTTGTTAAGCAATATAACTTATATATTCATTGAAAAAAGATATTTATTAATAGTAATGTAATGTAATTGTAAAAAAACTATATTATAATATTAAATAATAATAATATTAATGACATTTGTGAAAAGAAATTTTAGTAATATTATACAATAGTTAAAGATGTTCACAAAGCTTAAAGCTTGATCAAGTATTTTTAACTATAGCAACCGTTCTGTCGAAAAGATGCAAAATATTTTTCTGAAAATATATATTAATTTTATTTATCGTTATGTTTTTAAATATATATATTTTACAAAATAATGTGATTAGCCAATTAGCTCAAAATACCTACATATATAATAATAAAACATATTTTTCTTGAATAAAATATAAAATTAATATAGAAACAGATAAACACAAAACCAAATACATCGTTAAAAAGAAAACAAGCTTTCTAATGATGTAAATATCAATTTTCTAAATTTATATGCCAAGGCTTGGTAGCCTTTTTAACAAAGCGAAAAGCGTCCTGTTGACAGAACCGGACTACATCATTCTGTGACTAAAAATTATGTAAGTTTTTGGAAAATTTAACTTCTACATTCAGAGAAAAGAGGGAACACTGCAATACATTTGGAGGTTGTATATGCCAATGCAAGGTTGGTTTAGGCCAGGGTATCTAACGTTTAGGGAAAAGTTAGGAAATGTTACATATTAATTTATTGTTAAATATTAGTTATATTTTTGGACCAAGAAAATAGAAAAGAAATTAGTAAAAAGTCAGGGAATTTTTTTAACAATCCTTCTTAGACACCCTGGTTACCTTTTTGACGGTATATATTATTTTTTATTTATCTGAATCTATGTTAGTTTTATTAAACGATTTTAGAAAGACTCCACTAAGTCTTTTTATCCTACCTAAAGGACGTTGGAATTTCTATCATTAATCGAGTACTCGAAATTTTCAATTGTTCGACCTCCTTCGGGTTGTCGAAATTTGGAATAGCCGACTACATTCAAGTTTTCAAAATTTTCTTTTATATTCAATTATTTAAAAAATCCAAAGTTTCTAATTTATAAAGCTTAAGGGCATGTCCAAGTTGTGAAATGTAAACAAACAAAAATGTAAACAAAGCAAGCACTAAAATCACATTTCGGAAACAGCCTTTTCTCCCACAAAAATTAACATTCTCCCTAAAATTGAATCAGCGAAAATTTCACTGATTCTCTCAGTAACTTAAATTTTCACTGAAAATTCAGTGACGTTTACTGAATCATCAGTGGCTTATCGGGTCTGCGCGAACACAGTGGGTCAGAATATGCGCAATATGCCACTTCATTCTGTAGATGAGAAAAGTTAGGTTAGCGTTGTGATGTTTTTTGCGATTGTGTCTGATTTTATTCAAAAACTTATTGTTCTCAAAGAGATTCTTGTTCACAGTTTTATGCAAGAAAGATTAAAATAATAAAAATAAGTGACTTTGTGCATTAATTTACAGTTGGTGATATAAAATTTTAATAAATTATATACAAGGAAAAAGAATATATATATAATTCTAATACAACTTTACAAAATGTCACAAAAATGTTTTTAAGTTTAGTATTTTTTATTCCAAAAAAACACCGTTGTCGCACTTTTTCCTCAATTTGTAAAATATTTTTACAAAATTTATTTAACCATCAGTAGAGTGAAAGACCATTTATTCAATCAATGGAAATACCAACTCTTCAGAAATTGCTTATTAAATAAATAGAATAAGAAAATCACTGATTGTATCAATGGAAAAAAAATCACTGATCAATTCAGCGAATAGTCGCTTATTCCCAGCTGTATACTCTGGGCTGATTGAAATAGCGATTATTCGCTGGTAATCAGCAAATTTTTGCTGATTTAAATTTCGAGAACTGGAACGCTTTTTTTATAAAAATGATAAATTAGTGTGTCAAAGTTTCCAATGAAATCCAATTTCGCTATAAGCAATTAAAAGTAAGTAGTAAAATTGTAACGATATCGTATTATTTTGACGTTTAAATTCAAAGTTTCTGAAAGAGTAAAATTCATTCATTTTTGTACGCGTAATATATCTATATATATTACCTCTTGTGGGCCCAGCGATCTATAATGCTTGGTTGCTCGTACAATTTCCTCAGTTCGCCGTCGACCAGACTCGGGGCTTGCTCCGAGGCAGATCGACAGCAACTCTCTCTTCATTTTCTCCTTTTCACCTTTACGATCTAACGCCGAGGTTGAGGTACGACTCTCCCAAGGAATGAGATCTTCCTTTCTTACCTGGTGCAAGCCGGCGGTATCTCAGGTACAGCTGGGGCTGCTTGCTTGCACATCCTAGAAGGAGTTGTACTCAAGACTCAGGTACAACTGGGCAGTAGTAACACCCTTCGCTTCTCCGTTTCTTTCTCTCTCTCTCTCTCTCTCTCTCTCTCTCTCTCTCTCTCTCTCTCTCTCTCTCTCTCTCTCTCTTTTCACCTGTCATTGCTCTTGGTCTAAGCAGGGGTACAGCCGTGTAAGACCAAGGCAATAAATTTCCTACAAAAGAATGTGAACCAACCCTGTGAAGAAGAATTACATCTCGACCTTCACAGAGTTGATGCACCAGGTAGATTCTTCGACCCAAGGTACAACTTGGGGGAAGATGAAGCTTGTATTTCTACCCTTAAACTTTCCCACTCTCTCTTTATGCAACTCTTTATCGTGTCGGGCATGAATACCGTTAGAATCGCGGTATCTAGTCTTTTCGATTTTGCTAAATCGACCTAGCGTGCACGACCCCTAGTTATCGTCCGTACCGGTATCGAGGGGTAGTTTCTAGAGTCTACCCTCGCGTATAATGATCGTCGGTCTCGGGTAGAGAATATTATAATTACTTTTGGGGAAATAACTTTCTTAATTTTTACAGCGTGGCCACAGGGGAGTATGTCGAGCTTTTCAATCGCCAGGACAGCGGCACAGTCTCTCACTAACTCTCTTGCGCTTACTCTCTCACTCTCTCGCTTTCTCTCTCTCTCTAACGCTTGCTTACCTCTTTTCTCTCTCTCTCGCACGTTACATTTTTCTGTTCTTACCCTTTTAAATCTTTTATTCTTTTATTTCTTTTATTCTTTACTTATTTTATTATTTTCTATTTCTTTTAATTTCATTTTAGTTAGTTTAGTTATTTTTAAATTGTTATTAGCTAGATTAGGTTTTGATTGATTTCTTTTTATATTATTTTTGTATTATATTGAGTCGTTTATATTTATTATGTATTGTTAATTTTCTTTGGTTTATTTTAAATTCATCTTCGTAAATAATTATTTTTGTAATATTTCTTTATTTATTTTGAATATATTTTCTTACGAAGGTTTAAAACTTTGCTTTGTTACTGACTTTACCCTTCCTATCGATATCACTAAATTGACTAACTAGCTTGCTTAAATTCTGTAATGACGCTTTACGCCATTTTATTAATTAATTTGATAAAAGATAATTTATATTTTACCCGGATTCCATCCGGCGAGCAAATCCTTTGGTAATACAAAAACAGATCATTACAAAATAAATAATTATAATGACCTGTAATGTTACACGCACTGCAGAAATTATCATAAGGTAAGTATGTAGTTCGCTTAACGCTCCGTAGGAGGTGTTGTTTCAAACTCTCTCGCAACTAACATGAAACTCGAATAGTATATAAAGAGGCAGCATTCTCACGAATATTTGTGGAATTTTATTCTGCCCGTCCTCTCCTATTTTTGCACTGATGGATGTGAGGTAAATAATTTTTAGACTCTGAACGAAAGGGTTATTCACATTTCGATGTGATACAAAATAATAACCATTTCTATAAAATAATTAATTAAAAAAATTAATATATTTAATAATAAATAATAATAATAAATAAAATAATTATTAAATAAATTTTATTCTCGAATAAAATTTAATAAAATTTTTTTATTATTGGTCTTTCAATGGCAGCCAATAATGTGCCAATAGTGGTTGCTAATTATTGGCATCGGCGTGGACACCCCACGCTTTTATGTTACGTCATCGTAACGTATTATTCAATATTATTATTAATAATAATAAAAATAATAATAATAATAATTATAATAATTATAATGGGAATAACAATAAATAATTGTTATTTATTAACAATTATAAACAATTATTGATTAATGAATATAGTAATAATATGAATAATAAGAATAATAAGAAAAATATAATAATAATTTAATTTAAACAATAATAATGTTTAAAAACGAATAATTATTTATAATAACAAAATAGTAACAAATTGTAGCAATGAATAATAATAATTAATGATAGCAATAATATCAAAATAATATTAATTAATTGTAATATTAATAACAATAATAATAATTAATTGTAACAAGATGGTAATAAAATGTAACAACAAAATAATAATTAATAATAATAAGTTAATAATAACACTGGGTAACAAAATAATGGTCATGTTGTGTTTATTTTAAAATTTTTGTGTTTATTTTGAAAGTTTAGGTGTCAGTGAACAAGAAAATAGCAATAAAATTTTTTAAATTTATTTAAACCGCTAATATAAAGGGTTGATTAATTAAAAACCGGTGTTTTTTGCACTTTTTAAAGTCCTGTAAAAAGAAAATGGGAAGACATAAAAAGCTCTAATATAGCTTAAAAGAAAGCTCAAACCTTTTTCTTTCAGAACCAAAACTGAAAAGTAATGTAAAAATTGCAGGAGACATGTATTTACCGAGTACCCCTTCTAATAATTCATACGCCCTGGTAAAGGTCCCCTGCAATTTTTACATTACTTTTCAGTTTTGGTTCTGAAAGAAAAAGGTTTGAGCTTTCTTTTAAGCTATATTAGAGCTTTTTGTCTTCCCATTTTCTTTTTACAGGACTTTAAAAAGTGCAAAAAACACCGGTTTTTAATTAATCAACCCTTTATATTAGGGGTTTCAAATAAATTAAAAAAATTTTATTGCTATTTTCTTGTTCACTGACACCTAAACTTTCAATAAACACAAAAATTTTGAAATAAACACAACATGACCATTATTTTGTTACCCAGTGTAATTTGTAACAAAAAAATAACAACAAATAATGGTTAATAATAACAAGATAATAATAAATTGTAACAAAATAATAATTAACAAGTTATAATAATGTAAACAATAATAACAAATTGTAATAACAAATTAATAACAAATTGTTAATAACAAATTGTACTACCTAGAAATAATTAACAAACAACATAAAAATATAATATTAAATTGTAAAAACATATGACTGAGAAGATGTGAACACGTGCGAGCTAAAAGTGAGTCACCACAAGTGTTTCTCTAAAAAAGGGTTGCCTAAAATGTATGGAAAAGTAAGCTGTTCGTAAAATACATATAAAAGTAAGCATTTTGTAAAATACACAGGAAAATTTGGATATAAAAAGGGCCAGAGCATCAACAGCAATCAGTCTTAAAAATGTAGTCAACAGAAGAAGTTACCAATGGCAGTCTTAAAAATGTAATCGTCAGTAGTAGTCACCTGGACTACTAGTCTTAATCTTTTAATCATAACAAGTGGTTCTCTTCGTGATAGTGCTCTCAACCCCAGTATAGTAGTTGTCCTGATCTTTACGTGAATTTCTAAATTCAGTGAACCTAAAAGTCAAATTTGGTGTTTTTGAAATATCGTTCGAGTTGTGACAAAAGCTGAAAGAAACATAATACCTATTCAACTGCCTAATTTACGAGTGTCATAAATCATCTACCTGCACCACTTAGTAACCTATTAATTCACAATTGCCATTGTATCTCATCGGCGCCAGGCAGGACCAAAAACTTGCTGTTCTAATTGAAAGGTAAACAGAGAAACCACTTAAGACTCATTTTTAGAAAACTAGTGCTCACTTCATCTTTCCATAATTTTGATCTCTTTTAAATATACTGTGTTCAGATAAATTTATTCTTGTCGTTTATCTAACCTCGTCCCAACTTCAATTTTTCTAAATTAAAGTTAAATCGAGAAACACTAGGGAATATAATAATAAGGTAAGGCATAACATACCTTATTATTTTTGGTGCATCGGCTGTTGTGAACGAATAAATGCAAGGATAGTTTAATTTGAAGAAATAAATTATTATTTTTGCTGCTTTGACCGTTGTGAACGACTAATGGCAAGGTAAATTTAATTTAAAAATATATCATTATTTTTGGTTTATAGGCCGTCGTGAACGGATAAATGCAAAGAAATTAGAATTGAAAAAATAGTTTATTATTTTTGGTGCAAGAGAAGTTAATTTGAAATAATATAATCCTTAATTTTGATAAATTAATGCCGTGAATTAATAAATACAAGAGTACAATTATTTTTGGAGCATATAAATTGTCATATTTAAACTAATTATTTTTGGCATATAAAACATAGTAAATTAATTAATAAAAAGTAGATTTTCTTATTGGCTATCATAAATCAATAAAATAGGTTTTATTTGCACAATTATTTTAGCAAATTAATAAAAACAGGAATAATTTTATTTGAATAAATATCCATTTTTCATACATAAAAATACAAAAATAATAACAATAAAATATATTTAAATAATGGTTTTATGAAGGGCAGATCTGTTTTGACTAACTTGAGTCTCTTTTCGGATTTTGTATTTCGAAATATTGAATCGGGTAAACAAGTTGATACTGTTTATACAGACTTTTCAAAGGCGTTTGACAAAGTAGATCATGGAGTTCTTTTCGCTAAGCTTGAAGCTCTTGGATTTTCAGATAGTTTAGTAAGTTTAATGAGAAGTTATCTTACTGATAGAGCTTTATCAGTAAGAATTGAATATGATTTTTCTGATATTTTTTCAGCTACCTCTGGAGTTCCTCAGGGTTCGAATCTTGGACCACTCTTGTTTTTACTGTTTATTAATGACATTAATAAGGTTTTTGTTAACAGTTCGATTTTATTATATGCTGATGATTTGAAGATTTTTAAAGTCATTTGTACTGATGGGGACCACCTTGATCTACAGAGTGACTTACAACAACTCCACTTATGGACTTTAAAAAATAATTTATTTTTAACATTAAAAAGTGCAATGTTTTGTCATTTTCTAGATCAAGGGATGTTTCAACTTTTAGTTACAAAATTGGCAATGACGAAGTTTCAAGAGTGTCCATGATTCGAGATCTTGGTGTGCTTATTGATAATTCTTTTTCTTTTACTAATCATATTGAGTTCATTATCAACAGTGCAACAAGTGCTTTGGGCTTCGTAATGAGAAATGCTTCTAATTTTAGGAATATTATTGCAATAAAAACTGTGTATGTCGTAATAGTTAGACCGATATTGGAATTTGCTTCAATTATTTGGAGGCCCTATCAGGTGTCTTCCATTATTGAAATTGAAAGGGTTTAAAACAAGTTTTTGCGTTTTCTTGCGAGACAGATTGGTTTGCCTGTTGACTTTCATAATCATGATTATACTGCACTTCGTTCTACTTTTGATATTCCTTTATTACACCATACATTTTTATTTGCAGATATGCTCTTTTTGTTTAAAATCATTAATGGGCTATTAAATTGCCCTGAGTTGTTAAGCTTATTCGGAATTTATGTACCTACAAGATCATTAAGAAATTTTCCACTGTTCAGAATGCCTTTTTCCAGGACGAATTATCTTGGCAACTCAGTGGTCAATAGACTGGGTTCTCAGGCAAATCAATTAAAAAATAAAGTTAACTTCTTTGGAATATCTTTGAAAGATTTTATTAGGGAATTGCGTAATTTAGTATTAGATAACAATAATAACACAAACGCAACCGAAAATATAATGTATTATTAATATTTTCCAGTACTTTGTACGAAAGGGTTAATAGCCCGTTTACACTTAATAAATAAATTTATTTTATTACACAAAATTGCTAAATTTTTAATAACAATTAAATAATTTTTTTAACAAAGTAAAAATTAATAACATTTTTATAGTTTTAATACATATTATATAGTGCATATAAAATAATAATTTTTAAAATATTAATAAATAACATTTTTAATTTTTTATAAAATAAATAATTTAAATAATTTTTATAAATAATAATAATAATAATAATAATAATAATTTTTATAAAAAAATAATAACAATAATTAATAAACAATAATAAAATTAAAAATTTATTTTTCTCGAATTTTCATTTTGTGACTTAAATTAAACACACTTAATAAATTATATACCAATCAGAAAATTAAAATAAATAATAATAATAAAATTAATTAACAACAATAATAATAATAGCAAAAAAAAATTTCAAAATTTTTCACTTCTGACAAAATTTTTATTTATATTTTAAAAAGAATTAAATAATACAAATTTAAAATAAATAAATAATAAATTAACAATAATACTAATAATAACAGTTTTTTATAACATTTTTCAAATTTTTCATGGCTAAACAAAAATTGAAACCGAATTCAGGTAGGGGAGAGTCACTACGGTCGGGACACTTTTTGACTTGTGCCCATAACTTCTGTTCTATGCCGAATTTCACGTTTTCTGACATATGGTTGGAAAGATCTGCTAAAGTGGAATGTTTCTTCTGTACATCAGAAAATGTCTGGACAAAAATTGGAAAAGTTATAAACATTTAAAAAAAGAAAAAAATGTCGTTACGGTCGATCCAGGTCTTTACGGTCAGGCCACAGTAGAAAATCAATGTGAAATGAAGGAATATTTCTAAAAATGGACCGTAAATTACAGAAGAATGCTGAAATGCACTTGAAAATGGAAAATAGGAAATATAAAATTCATGTAAAAATTAATCTAAAAACGTTCTTAGTATACGAAACGTTTACAATACGTTATCGAAGGAGATGTGAAATGAGACTTTTTAAAATGTTTTACGAACGTTTTTCGACAATGAATATATTTTTTCCACTGTAAAATGACGTTCTTCACACATCTCTACCATAAACAAATGAATGTCCGATGTCAGAACGCACCATAATTGTAAAATTATGTGTCCCAACCTGCACGATATAAAGTGACCCGACCGTAAGTTTCAAGTGGTTTTGATTTTTTTAGCACACAGACATAAACGCACGATATAAAAACCAAATATCATACTAAAGCATTAAAGCACTCTCTAATGAATAAATTTCATCATCTTACTTTATTGTTTGCATCTTCCCTTTTGTTTAATTAATCTTTCTCGACATTATGTAAAAGTTTTGCTTCAAAAATTCACCATACATTTACTTTTTACGTTTATACTGCTCGCGTACTTCATTGGAACATAATGAAAATGACGTGAATAGTTTTCTACCATCACTAACAAGTATTTACATGCAATGGTAAATGGCACTAGTTTGTTACAACTAAGAAACCCGAGGTGGCCCAACCGTAAATGTGGCCCGACCGTAGTGACTCTCCTATACTAATTAAAAATTATAATAATAAATAAAAATAAATAAATAATAATTTTCAATATTTTTATAAATTTCTAAATTTTTTAATATCCAACTTATATAATTCTAATAACAATTTAAAATCAAATAAGTTAATAAATAATCATAAATAAATTAATAAAATTAAACATTTTGTAACATTTTTATAAATTTTCACCTTTTTGATAAATTCCTTTTTTTTACAAAATTAAATAATTATTAACAATAACAATCCAACAATTTCACAAATTTTTACATTTTAATTAAATATTTAGTAAATTAATAATAAATAATTATAACAAATTAACAATTTTTAACGATTTAAATTTAAATAAATAAACAATTGTAAACAATGAAAAAAACTCATTTTTTTAAAATATTAAAAAAAAAAATTTATTAATAATAATAAAGTCATTTTTATAAATTTTTACAAAAAATAATAACAAAATTTTTTTTGTAATAAAATTAATAAAGTAAATAAACAAATAATAAATAATTAAAATATTTTTAATTAATTTGCAAATAAATTGTAATCAAAAAATAAATAAATAAAAATTAATAATTAGACTTTTTTATAACAAAGCAAAAATTTTACAATAAATTTTTTTAAAATTGAATTTAATAGTTAATTAATTAATGATCATTTATAACAATTGTTAATAAAAAAAATAATAAACAAAATAAACAACAACAAACTAATTTTTTTTATAGAAGGTAATAAAAAAAATTAAACAATTATTAAAAATATATAAATAAAATTTTTATATTTTATAAAAGAATTTTTTTTAAGCATAAAAGTCCTGGAAAAAGGCATTCTGAACAGTCTTTAAGCATAAAAGTATACATACAAATATAAAATTGTTATTATTCACAAATTTCTGACAATTCATTTTATAACACTTACAGTATTATCTACAACAAATGTACACAAATTTTCTTACAATTCATCTCATAATATTTACTATATTATCTATAACAAGTATTTTAAATATATATGCATGAGTTCCATGTTTACAAATTTTATATCTGTCCATATCTTTATTGACATAGTTTCTGTTTACCAAGAACAATAAACACAAGTGCTGCGCGATGCAAGTTAGAATCAAATCAAATAGCAATATTTTATGAACAACATTTATATACACATATATTATTAAAAAGTTATTAAACAAAATATATACAATAAATTTCTTTTTATTCGGTTAAATTTTTTTTAAGAAACACATTATTTTAAAGAAAATATGGATCTGCCAAATAGTCATCAAGTCTTATTACGCGATGCTCTAGAAATAGTTCCTATTTTTGATGGAAAAAACTAACCATTATCCATTTTTATCGAAAGTTGTTTTGAAGCAAAATCTATGCTTCCTGAAGTAGCACAAGTTCAGACAAATTTAGTAAAATTAATTAGAAGTCGAATTTCGGGAGAAGCAAGAAAAATTATAATAGGAAATAACTTTAATACTGTAGAAGAATTAATAGAAAAATTAAAACAAATTTACGCACCAATAAAATCTGTATGTCAATTACAAGGAGAACTAGCAGCAATGTATATGTGGGAACACGAAAATGTAATTTTTTACGGTTTAAGAATTGCAAAAGCAGCTGAAAGAATATTAGATGCATATATTATTAGTAATGGGAATAGAGTAGATGAAGCATTTAGAAGAAGTTTAGATGAAGCAACTATCGATTGTTTATCGTGAGGACTTACACAGGAAATAGAATTACGAATTGGAACAGCTGATACATTTCAAGGGATAATTAATAAAGCTATAGAAATAAAAAGAAGATTATCATTACAACGTGAACTACGAAGAAGTGAGAATAATATTAAATATAATGCCCATCTTAAAAATAATAAAAATTTTGCAGAAACAACAACAATTAATATGGTTCATAACAATGTAAGCACTTGTTCATCTTGTGGAAAAATCGGTCATGTTGTATCAAACTGTTCTCAACTTAATAAATTGCTAAGACATAGAGGAGAAAACCGCTTTCATTCAGGCACTCAACAACATTTTGCAAATCCAAATCAAAATCAATTCAATAACAAAAATCAAATGTTTAATCAATTTCAATGTCAAAATTATTACAGAAATGCGCAACAAAATCAATTTAGGAACGCACCACAAAAGCAATTTCACACTCCGTTTCAAAATCAAAGGCAAAATCAACATAAATTTTTTTTGCAAAGTCAACAACAAATTTTTTTACAAAATCAACAACAAAATTTTTTCCAAAATAAACAACATTATTCTCGCGAACCACGAACTATCATTGCAACAAACTTCGGAACTAATAATCAAAATATAACTTGTAATTACTGCAAAAAATTAGGACATATTTCCACTAATTGTAGAAAAAAGATATGGGATGATAACAATAATGACAATTTTTTAAAAATCACAAACCTTTTAAATCAACCTTTACAGAAGGATATACCCTTTTTTTGACTGATAATCAAGAAAACGCTTTAAATAAATTAATAAATAATGTTTGTGAGGAAGCACCTTTACAAAGACCAGACTTCTGCCAACCAATTATAATAAAAACAGACGATTCTGATATTGCAGTAGGAGAAATTCAATCACAAGAAGTAAATAAAGATCAACCAGTAGCCGAATATGACATAAACGTGTTCCACAAAGCAAGTACGAAAAACATCAACGCTGACGCCTTATCTACAAATCCTATTGAGGACATTATTGAAAATAAAGTGCAAAAAATAAAAACACAAGAAATTCAAGAAACTCAGGAAAATATTACTCAAGAATATATTAATAAATGTGTGCAAGAAAAAATCAAAGAAAATTGTAAACAATACTTAAATTGTGTATCAAGTGAAAATAATTACTCAAAT
Source organism: Leptopilina myrica (nomen nudum) (assembly GCA_032872475.1). Taxonomy (NCBI): domain Eukaryota; kingdom Metazoa; phylum Arthropoda; class Insecta; order Hymenoptera; family Figitidae; genus Leptopilina; species Leptopilina myrica (nomen nudum). The sequence continues at coordinate 8,907,118 of CM065461.1, forward strand.
TTGGAGGTAATAAATAATCTCCGCCATATTGAAAAAATGTTATATAATGAATGCTGCAAAACAGAAAATGACGATACACGTAGTGAAGCTTGTAATGTTGTTAATATAAGAAATGAAGGAAGAATACAAGAAAACAATAATCTAGAAGGAGAAATACAAGGAAACAAAAATCAAGAAACACTGAAAAGAAGAATCAAGAAATTCAAGAAAAAGAAGAAGGAGCACATAAAAAAAGGAAACGAGGTAGACCCTTAGATACAAAGTACACGTTTTAATACTTCCTTAAAAAAGAAGAGAGGAAGACCAAAAAAGATATGTAATACAAAAAATAACAAATTTTATAATGAAACTTATACTAATGAAATTGAATCTTATACTGAGTATATTAAACAAAAAACAAAATTAAAAAAAAAAGAAGAAATTGATCAAGGCTACGAAACCTCTAATTATGAAGAATCATCTGACAAAAAAGAAAACCTAGTAATAAAAGAAGACTGCAAAAATTCTTATCAACTGAATATACATATTGGAAAAATTAAAAATGTAACTTGGAGGGAAATCCTTTTAACAATAAAATCATCCTTAGAAAATTCGTTTGTGGAAGTTATTCCATACAATCGTTGTACACAATGTCCTACAAAAAATTATATACAATTAATCAAAGAGACTCAACAATTAGACAATACATATCGACCGCCTCCAGAACCACCTCCCAGTAGAGAATAAATTATCAAATACAAATTACATTTAAAAATAATAATACAAATAAACAATACCCCAAAATTATCTAAAATGAATAAAAATTTATATCTTTTCCAGACAAACTAACAAAAAATATAATTAACCCCACACTAAAATTTCCACAATTAATACTAGTAGATTTCACCTTACAATAAAATACAATACTAAGAATAGTCATTTATTAAAAAATAATTTAAATATACCATACAAATTATATAAAACTAACTAACAAATTAATTTTCTATACCCATGCATAAAAACATACATCATTTAATATAATTTTTTTTAAGAATTTAAACTAATGTTAATTTTTCTGTTGTAGCGATCTAACATCAATCTATTAATAATTGATCAAAAACCAAGAAAGAAACAAAAAAAATATAATTGAAATTTCTTTTAGGGAAAGTAAGAAAGCAGCATGTTAAGGTTAAGTTATCTTACTCTTTTATCTTTACTTTTCTTTACTATTCTTTCCATTTTCAATTTTACACTCAAACACAATTATCTCCTTCACTTAATATTCTTTTTAAATTTACAAATAATTATATTATAATATAATTTATTAAACAAGTAAACGTTACATCTGAATCCATATGTTCCACTTTAGTACATGATGAACAGATAATCTTATGAAAGTACTGTGAATTAAAATATTTTAATGACATTTTAATAAAAGATGTACGAAGTAAAAAAATTTTTTTTGAGTAAAAAAACACTTTAAATAATTATGTTAACGGATAAGAAAATAATAAACAAAATTTTAGAAAAAATTCAAATAGACAAATTAGATTTTACTTCTTACAATTTAGTAACAAAAGGACATTACCATATTTCGCACAGTATTAACAAATCTATTTAATTTAATAATGAAAACTATTAAGTCATTTGTTGCATTAAAATTAAAAAAAATTAAAAATTTTATGTGAACAAAACTAATAGTATGAGAAATTCACTTTAGAAAATCTATCCATACTATTTTATTTTTTTTTCTAAACGCAAACTTGTTAAATTACGCATGTTAATGATTAAATTAATATCAATTTAAAAAATTAAAAAATAAAAAAGAGACAAAAAGAAAATTAGCAGAAATAATGCTAATAAGATTAAAACAAAAATATGATTTTAACGAAAGAAAAGAAGCAATAGATATTTGGAGTGATAAAATCCAATTAATTAAATGGAGCCATTCTTGTAAAAGATGTTTCGGAAGATATCATGTAGCAAAAAAATTGCCTAAATTACAAAGAATAATAAAAATAACAAACATGTTACATCCCTGATACATTTTTGTTTTTGATAAGATTGTAAGGAATATGTTTTGTGTATCTGCAATGTAACAAAAAGCTAAAGGAATGCAATTATCTTATTTTGACATATAATACGCGTGTTAAAAAGACTTGAAAGTCCGAAATTGAGATATAAGTAAAATTGAAACATTATACTTGCTGTATTGTCTCAATTTTAAAATCAGAGAAAAACAAAATAAGAGATAGAAATTGGTCAAATAGAGAAGAATGCGTTGCAAGCTCGAACTCGCTCGCTGTGACCTACTTACGCAACCGAGTTCTAGCGCAGCCCGAGTTCTAGGAATCGCTGCGTGTAATTCGAGCTTCACTCTTTCCATATATGGGGTAAAACTTCTGAGTAGTTACCGATGAGACACATTCTTTCTCCGAAGTATAATTAAAAATAGAATTATAAGGAATAAGCATTATTCTTAGGAATTGACACCTTTTACCCCCATAATTGTCTTCAAACTCTCCCACTTTTTAATAATTTATTAGTATATAAGCCAAAGCCTTTTCAACAAAAATTGTTAAATGTTCCGGTGCGGTTTTATAGACCAATAGTCATTGTAGAGCGACCCTTCAGTTTTATACGAATTTGTAATATTCTTTCTTTAATCGGCAATTGCGGTTTAGAATTGTACTCGATTATCGTGCAAGTCTATTTTGTTTTTCACTTAGAAACAAGTTTCTTTCCCTAAGGGGTGCAGGAAAGGCAATTTGACACTTAGAATTTATAATTTCAATATATTAACTGTCGTATTTTGCGTGTTAAGTCTCATTAATTGTAGTTTTTCACTAATTCTTTCTTTAATCGGCAATTGCGGATAGAATTGTACTCGATTATTGTGCAAGTTGCTTTTCTCACACTTAGAAACAAGTTTCTTTCCGTAATAGGTGCAAGTGACGAAAAGTAACACTTAGAAGCGGTATTAACTCTTGAAACAAACGCAAAAGTCTTAAAGTTGTGAACGTTACATAAGTGTAACAAAACAAACTTTCTAAGTTTCATTCAATTGAAACAACACCTTGAAAACCAAACTTATACCGACCAGCGCTATAACCTTAAATCTACGACTAATCTGTAACTAAAAGTAAGTAACATTTATGTAACTATTTGTAATATAATTATTGAATCATTAAATAAATGTATTAAAAGGGAATATTCTTTTGTTTTAACGCAAAACCCGTAGTTTTGACAAGTACAAACGATCCTACTTAAAAATAAAGGTCAAGCTTTACCAACTTGACCATAATCAGCCTACCATTCCTCCAAAAAGTTATTAACCTAACCTTTTAACCACGCCTTCCGCTCGGGATGTAACAGCTGATTTGGTGGCAGCGGTGGGATACTTATTAATAAATATTAAATTAGGGGTACTCACAATAATAAATTCATCATCGACGTCATTTGTGCCGAGTCCGTAACAGCTTCCCTTTTTAAACGCTTCAGTTGGCTTCGTCGAGTTTTTGGGTCTATCGTGAAAGGCTGCAACTCTCTCCTAGGACGACCAGGACGCCCCATAGCCTCGTAACACCCTATTTCCAATAATGAGTAGTGCACTGATGCAGCTAGTGCATGCAACGATTGCAAAAACATCAATATGTTGATGCCACATTTTCTTTCATTCGACACTGAAACATAACAAATATTTTTGGTATCAAAACCGTTATAAACACTGAGAGTTAACACTATTTAATTGCACATCAATGCTCACTTTTTTCGTTAGACGCACTCTCCATCTTAAGAAGTAGAACTACTGAAGATGTCCCGAATGTCATCATCATTTATAGGGATGCAAAATGCTGATGTTAACAAAATTGCATGGGAAACAAAGGGTCAACGACTGTCCTGCGAAAGAAGAAATCCACACTTACCTTAAGAAGATGATTAGAAAACATAAACAACACATATCACTACACGCCTCACTTCACTATACTTATCTAGGCGCCGCCGATTGTAAGATGAGCACAAGGATATCAATATCACCAAGAACACTGTATGAATCTTGTAATCAGGGTAATAAAAGACAGTGTCAATTTCGGCATTTCAAGTCTCCACATAGGCATCTAAATGATAAGAATTAAATTTCATCGGGACGATGAAAGAGTAAGGAGGGAGGACTGTTACATCCCAGATACATTTTTGTTTTTGATAAGATTGTAAAGAATAGGCTTTGTGTATCTGCAATGTAACAAAAAGCTAAAGGAATGCAATTATCTTATTTTGACATATAACACGCGTGTTAAAAAGACTTGAAAATCCGAAATTGAGATATAAGTAAAATTGAAACATTATACTTGCTGTATTGTCTCAATTTTAAAATCAGAGAAAAACAAAATAAGAGATAGAAATTGGTCAAATAGAGAAGAATGCGTTGCAAGCTCGAACTCGCTCGCTGTGACCTACTTACGCAACCGAGTTCTAGCGCAGCCCGAGTTCTAGGAATCGCTGCGTGTAATTCGAGCTTCACTCTTTCCATATATGGGGTAAAACTTCTGAGTAGTTACCGATGAGACACATTCTTTCTCCGAAGTATAATTAAAAATAGAATTATAAGGAATAAGCATTATTCTTAGGAATTGACACCTTTTACCCCCATAATTGTCTTCAAACTCTCCCACTTTTTAATAATTTATTAGTATATAAGCCAAAGCCTTTTCAACAAAAATTGTTAAATGTTCCGGTGCGGTTTTATAGACCAATAGTCATTGTAGAGCGACCCTTCAGTTTTATACGAATTTGTAATATTCTTTCTTTAATCGGCAATTGCGGTTTAGAATTGTACTCGATTATCGTGCAAGTCTATTTTGTTTTTCACTTAGAAACAAGTTTCTTTCCCTAAGAGGTGCAAGAAAGGCAATTTGACACTTAGAATTTATAATTTCAATATATTAACTGTCGTATTTTGCGTGTTAAGTCTCATTAATTGTAGTTTTTCACTAATTCTTTCTTTAATCGGCAATTGCGGATAGAATTGTACTCGATTATTGTGCAAGTTGCTTTTCTCACACTTAGAAACAAGTTTCTTTCCGTAATAGGTGCAAGTGACGAAAAGTAACACTTAGAAGCGGTACTAACTCTTGAACAAATGCAAAAGTTCTAAAGTTGTGAACGTTACACAAGTGTAACATAACAAACTTTCTCAGTTTCATTCAATTGAAACAATATCTTGAAAACCAAACTTATACCGACCAGCGCTATAACCTTAAATCTACGACTAATCTGTAACTAAAAGTAAGTAACATTTATGTAACTATTTGTAATATAATTATTGAATCATTAAATAAATGTATTAAAGGGGAATATTCTTTTGTTTTAACGCAAAACCCGTAGTTTTGACAAGTACAAACGATCCTACTTAAAAATAAAGGTCAAGCTTTACTAACTTGACCATAATCAGCCTACCATTCTTCCAAAAGTTATTAACCTAACCTTTTAACCTCGCCTTCCGCTCGGGATGTAACAGCTGATTTGGTGGCAGCGGTGGGATTCGTCACTTTTGTTAAACAATCATAATAATTCCTATTATAAAGTATTAAATTAAAAAAAAAAATTTTTTTAATTTAATCGACTCTTACAGATTATTAGGAGTATAAATCAGTTTATTTTTAAATTATTCTTTCTCTAACCGGCAATTCAGTCCGCGTTGTACTCGGTTATTGTGCAAGTTGTTAGTTTTAACACTTAGAATTGATAGTCTGCTCGCAGATTAGAGTTGTACTAAAAACTATTCTTTCCTTACACTGGGTGCAAGTTAAACACTTACAACACTTAGAATAAAGAAAACTTAACTGACACTCTAACAACATTTTAATATAAAATCATTTTTCAAAGAAAATTATTATATTTTATTAATAAACAAATATACACTTCTCTTAATAAAGAACAAGTTGTATAAAATCGTTCTTACGCTGCTCGGCGAATTTCGATTTTACTAATGGCATTTTACGCTGATCGGCGATTTTGTTATTAGGACAATTATCTTTATTAATCACTCAAGTACTTGATTTTATCATCTTACGCTGATCGGCGAATTTGTTAAAATAAAGAACTTTGTAAATTTTATTAAATTTAAGGCTTACTTTGGAGTTACTTTTACGCTGATCGGTGAATTTTAACCTTAAAGAAAATCATTGCCTTATTCTTTAATACAATTCACAAAAACAATTACACTATTTTAAATTCAATACAAAATTTTATAATTAAAGACAAAATGTCTTTTCTTGCAGCTTAAGATCATGCAAAATAATAACGGGAAACCAAGAAATCGAGGAGGTAAAAGAAGTCAAAAACGTTTCCAAGAAAAACAAGTAGAGATCACTGATAAATTATTAAAAGTAGAAAAATTAACATCACAACAAGAATTTTCTAAATTTTTCGACAATTTGTTAAATAGTACGGAACAATTATTAAATAAAGATAAAGAATTGTAAAATTAAATGACTAATTATTTTTCAATTCTTGATTATAACCAACACAATTATCCTTACGTTGAATTAATTTCAGCTTATTTCAATTTACATAGAGGTAACTTTTTAATAGATCATACTTTATCAATAAATTTAATTCAAGAATCAGCTATAGCATCATTTGTTTATATCGAACGCAATAATTCAATCATAACTAGACAAGGCGCAATTCGCACTATTGGGAGTACATTGATAGAATTTAGCGATTTTTCTTTGAGGTTTGAAGTTGATTCATATCACTGCGATTCTGAAGTCATCGGTATTTTAGGAGCGCCATTTCTAGATCAGATTTTTGAAACTAGGTATTTTGAAAGAATAGCAATTATTTATGAAAGAGAAATTTGGAGACGCGAATTGTCAATTCAAAGACGAATAAGGCGTCGCGTAGTTAATTTCTTAAGAAATAATTTATTCACAAGATCCTCTATTATTCGTAGAATATTTTCATGAGTGAATGCGTTAATGACGTTTCGTTTAATTTAAAAAATTATCCAAAAGTTCACATATCTTCTAAAAATTTAATAGATAACAGAGGACTCTTCTTAATCAATCCTGCTTTAGATATTAATTTAATAAACGAAGGTAAACTCACTCCAGACACAAAAATAAATAGATCGGAGAAGTATACGATAAATTTTGGGTCTTTCATTACTTCAGGAACAGCAAAAATAGTAATTGCTAATAAAGCAATAAAATTTAAAACTTTCATTAATCTAAATCAACCTGAGTTAACAGGTATATTAGGATCACCTTTTCTCAATACAGATCCTAGTTAATTCACATTCTAATTAACAAAAATCATATGTATTGTTGAATATTACTAACAACACTGTTTTTTGTAACATTATTTTCAATAATTTGTTGGCTAAAAATTTGGTATATAACCAAAAATTTTATACCCAATAACTCGTCAAATATATTGATTTGAACGAATCTTAACTTATCAGGAGGAATAGGAGACTATAATTTTAAAAGAGGTAGTATCATTGTTCGTGCAAGTAACACATCATTGATATAGATCACTTACGGCTATCGCACGCGGCGAAAGTACAGTAGTACTAATCAAGCATAATTCAGACATAAGAGTTTCAAAAGTAAAACTCATCTCATAACGAATTAATGAACTCATATTTTCAGTTTTTATTAAAATATAGCGATTTGTATCCACAAGTTTTGCTAAAATCTTCATTTTTCATACATAACGAAGGTCTATTTATATTAGATCCTTCCTTACCTATTAATATTATTAAAGAAGACAGAATTGACCCCTTTTTAGGTGTAAATCGTATAATAAAATACTTTTTAAGAGACGGTACTTTACAAACGCACGGAGAGACAAAAGTTTGCATTAATTATACAGTAGTAGAATTTCAAACAATAAATTGTAACGATAATTCAGATATTATTGGAGTTTTAGGACTCCCCTTTTCATTCGATATTATTAACGAATTATTTTAAATTAACATCAATATGACTCGTAAGAATAAACATCAAAAGGGTAATGATGACGATGATACGGAAGGAGCGAGCGGCGCGACCTTCACCACCACAATGAATAGATCCCTTCATGATACTATGGTAAATTCAATGGCTGAATGTTTTGCGTTGCAACAAGGTATAATGAATATTCCTTTTTATGACGGTCATAATATGCCCGTAAAAGATTTTATAGAAGATATTTTAAATGCTGAATCCACTATTCCTAAACACTGCGAAGATCAGTATTTGAAATCTGTTCTTGCTAAATTAAAGGGTGCTGCTAGAAAAAGTACTCATGGTAAATTTTTCGGAACCATTCAACAATTAATAGATCATTTAAAACAAAGATTTTCTACTCATAAATCATATGCATGGTATTTACAGGAAATATCCACAATTCGTATGAACAGAAATGAAAATGTTAGCGAGTTTTATGACAGACTGTCTCAATTATTAGCAGGAGCATATGCACACTAGCTAGTTCTTATGGAGCACCTAGTGCCAATACCCAAATGCAACCCCTAAATTATTGTGCTTTAGAAGCGTTCATAAAAGGACTTCCAGATGCTATGGCCACTATAATAGAAGCCCGAAATCCTGAAAAGCTTGACGATGCTTTCGAAAGTGCGTTGAAATTCGAACAACGTCACGATAGTCATAAACCTGATTATAATGCTTATCATTATTCACGATATCAACCCCAAGATTATAGATATCGAGAAAGAAGTCCCAGTAATAGAGTACAATTTTCATATCCTAATGAACAAACGAGATATCGTTCTCAATCACCTACCCCCACAGGCATATTGAGAAATCCGTATCCACCATATGGTCCAAATAACAGTTTTCCTCCACAGTATCCTAATCACCCAAACTCGTTTTTCCCTAATGCTTATATGCCATATACCTCTTATCCATTTTACCCATATCCTCCTCCACAAGAAGCATATTTTAACAAGCCCCAAGAATTAAATAGAACACCACCCCGTGCTCAGTCCCCACACTCTTTTGAAAAGAGTAATTTAAACTTAAACACGACTCGACGGACAGACGCGACGACGAGCGAAGATTACAAAGAGCGTCCAGCCAACGCGAGAATTCTTTCATTACAAAACACATCTTTCACGCCAGAAACTCCAAAGAATCTCCACTAATAGTAATCAATTCTCCAAGTTTCCAAAATTTATCAGCAACCTTATTAATAGATACAGGTGCTGATGTGAATATAATTAAAGAGAATATATCTCCGGAATTGAGAATAATTCAAGAAGAAGCTATACACATAGCCGGAATTGTTCCTACCAAACTATTAACATTGGGAACCGTTCAAATAGAAATAAAGACGAAGCAAATAACTTTCCAAGTAGTATCTACTAATTTCCCTATAGAATCCGATGGTATTCTAGGTCGAGAGTACCTACGTGAGGAAAAAGTTGAAATTTCATTTTGGCATAATACCATTGTCACACACTCTGACCCTATAAAACCTATATTCTTCGCAGATAAAGAATCAGTAGAAGCTAGAGATGCGTTAACAGAAAACAAAGCCAATAAAAGAAAAAGTGTAACTATTAAAGCCAGAACAAGACAAGTAATACCTATAGATGTTTTAAATCCTGAATTAAAAGAAGGATATTTACTCTTAATAAAAACCGAGGAAGGATTATTATTAGGTGAAGGAGTAGTAACAAATCACGATGGAGTTTGTCATATTTACGCGATAAATATTACTTTTGAAGACGCAGAAATTGATATACCACCTCAAGAGTTAATACCTTTTAAATTTTATAAATTACCAGGTGAAGACTCCTATGATTACTCTACAGAAGAGGAACACATACCATCATCAAACAGAGTTTCAGATATTTTAGAATATTTAAGACTAGATCATTTGAATATAGAAGAAAAAGAACATGTAGAACAACTAGTTAGAGAATTTCCAGACAGTTTTCATCTTCCCGGAGAACAACTAACTCCTACACATATGGTTCAACACAAAATTCTTACAAATGATGAAATACCAATCCATACTAAACAATACAGATTTTCACCCTCTCAAAAAGAAGAAATTGATAAGGTCATCGATAGAATGAAATCAGAAGGAGCCATAGGACCTTCCTGCTCTCCATATAACTCGCCATTACTTATAATTCCAAAAAAGATCGATGGAACTGGTAAGAAGAAGTGGAGAATAGTGATCGATTTTAGGGCGCTAAATGAGAAGACAATTGGTGATTTTTATCCCTTGCCTAATATAATTAGCATACTGGACACCATTGGAGGCGCTCAATACTTCTCTGTATTTGACTTAGCCAGTGGATTTCATCAAATTGAATTAGATCCCATTGATAGACCAAAAACAGCATTTTCCACTACACACGGACATTACGAATACATAAGAATGCCCATGGGATTAAAAAATTCGCCATCAACGTTTCAAAGACTAATGGATCAAGTTTTATCGGGACTTCAAGGTGTTGAATTATTCGTATATTTAGATGACATCGTGGTTTATGCGAATGATTTAGAGGAACACGGCAAGAAGGTAAGGCGATTACTACAACGATTAAAAAGCGCCAATCTTTCACTACAGCCGGAAAAATGCGAATTTCTCTTTAAAGAAGTAGCCTATTTAGGGCATATAATAAGTAGTGATGGAGTAAAACCTAATCCTAAAACAATAGAAGCTGTCAAAAATTTTCCTAGACCTAAAACGCCACGTAATGTAAAGCAATTTCTAGGATTAGCGGGATATTATCGAAGATTCATTAAAGACTTTTCAGCAAAGGCTAAACCATTATCTAACTTACTGAAAAAGGAAGTGAAATTCGAGTGGAAACAACAGCAAGAAGACAGTTTTAGAGAGCTAAGAGAAACCTTGTGTACTAGTCCAATTTTACAATACCCCGACTATGAGAAACCGTTCACACTAACAACAGACGCATCAGATTTTGCTATAGGCGCAGTGCTGAGTCAAGAAAAGGACGGATTCGATCTTCCTATTGCGTATCTTTCTAGAGTATTGAATGCACCAGAAATAAACTATTCAACAACTGAAAAAGAATGTCTAGCTGTATTATACGCTGTACATCATTTTAGACCATACATCTATGGAAAAAAATTTACTCTAGTAAGCGACCATGAACCATTAAGATGGATCGACACAATAAAAGATCCAGGACAGCGATTAATCAGATGGAGATTAAAGTTAAGAGACTACGAGTATGAATTCCAACACAAATCAGGAAAGCTTAACACAAACGCAGATGCTCTTTCCAGAAATGTTAATGAAGAAATTTCTGAAAATTCCCAAACCGAAATCGAGCAAAAACAAGTAAAAATTTTAATCAATAAAAAGGGTGACAAAGACCCAAAGAAGCCAATTAAACCACCGACAATAACATATGCAAATCCTCAGAAACCAAAATTACAACCTACAAAATCAATTTTAAAACCATCTACATCGAAATTTAATTTAAATCAAAGCACAATCGGATCAAGAATATCACAAAGGAGAGCAACACAACCTAGAATAATAACTATAGACCAAGATTCAGACGAAGACACTACTGACGAAGAAATAGAGATACCTAATCCTCCTATTCAAAAACCTAGTAAAAGTATGCTTCCGAGTTTGAAACTTCCACCAGCAGGTATAAAAAATATGCCTGGACCAAAAAGTGCACCTCCCGAACAGTTACCCAAAATTGTATATTTTCCAAGCCCAGAAAAAACAGTACTAACGGTAGAACCACCAGCCAGTGTAAGTGAAGAAAGTTCTGACGAAGAAGAAAACAAAACTATGAATTTAAGCAGAAAGGAAATAGCTCAAGATTTAGGAAATTCTATATCACGTTTTGATCAATCCTTAAAACAACATGAAGACTGGCTTATAGAATCACCACAATCTCCTAGAGATTGGATTATACACTCAGATGGAAACAATGACGAATCAGTTCATAAAGCAGCTAATGAGTTAATTACCCGAGACCACTCAGAATTTTCACAAAAACTAGATTTTTATTGGGATTATGCTAAAGGTGAATCTATGTGGCAGAAAAATCAAACAGAGAATTTTAATAATGAACAGTCAATTACAGAAACAATAGAACCAGAACAACCAATACATCAAACACCACAGAAAAACGAAATAGACAAAAACAAGATAAAAAATGTTACTTTCCGACCATCAACCTCAGAACCCAACACACCAGTAATTTTCAAAACTCCAAAAACTATGTCAACACCTTATCACACTTCAATATATGAAACAGATGTCGACACAGATGATGAAGAAGAGGAAACCACAGATAATGAAGCAGAGGAAAGCAAAGAAGAAAATAAAGATGACGAAGAAGAGGAAGATGAAGAAGAATCCAAGAACAACAAAACACAAGGGAATAATTTTGATACTATAAACAGCATTCCTCCAAATTTTCCTCCGAATTATTCAAGAATATCAGAAAAATCTTCAAATATCACGAGTGACAGAGAAAATCTTACTTATCATCGAAATAATTATGTTCATTTTCTATCAGCCGATTGCGAGTTCACGACTCCAATAAGCCGATTACTCATTGACATCGCAGTAATAGATCCAGAAGAAATAAAAAATAAAAATCCTACGAAAGGACAAATTCTTGTAACCCCTAGAGGACGATATAACGTATATTCTTTAATAGTGAAAGACAATTACTATGATCCATTATCAAAAGAAGACATTAGTTTAGGAATGCAGAATTTAAAAATACTTCTTTCTAAGGAAAAGGTAAAAGAAATAAGAATTTCTCGACACGGAGACTTTACAGATGAACTGCTAAGAGGAGAACTAAGACAAATTATTGGATCAGTTTTCTATAATAGTAACATTAATATAACAATGTGTTATGGACAAGTATCTGTTCCCAAAAAAGAAAACAGAGAAGACATTATAAGTGAATTTCATAAAAGTAAAATAGCAGGACACAAAGGAATAGTGAAAACATATAGAAGAATTCGTGAAAAGTTTTGTTGGCCACGATTAAAAGAACAAGTGACAGAATTTGTAAGAAAATGTCCCACGTGACAAACACAAAAATTAGTTAAAGCAAAAACTAGAGAACCTATGATTATAACTGACACACCCCTAGACGTTTTTGACAAAATTTCATTAGATACAGTAGGGAAGCTTCCTACAACCCCAGACGGAAATTGCCATATCCTTACTATGCAGGACCATTTGTCCAAATATTGTATAGCCGTTGCAATTCCAGATATTTCAGCAACTACCATTGCTCATGCTGTTGCAAAAGAATTGTTTTCAGTATATGGAGCCCCAAAAGTAATATTAACCGATAAAGGTACTTCATTCATTGGCAAATTGATGTCAAAACTATCCAAACTTTTCAAAGTTCAGCAAGTCACAACCTCTGGTTATAGGCCTCAAACAAATGGCGCTTTAGAACGTAGCCATGCTGTTTTAGCAGATTATATAAAACAATATTCTAAAGACTATGACGACTGGGACAAATTATTACCCTTTGCAATGTTTGCCTACAATACATCCGTGCATGAAGCCACTAATTTCACACCTTATGAGTTAGTTTTTGGAAAAACTGCTCGTTCCCCTAGTTCTTTTCCTCTGGAGGTTAAATTCGAAACCTATGGTTCCTATTTAACTGAACTTATTACCAAATTAATTGAAATAAGGGCACTAGCAGCTAAAAATTTATTAAATGCTAAATTAAAATCCAAAGAATGGTATGATAAATCGATGAAACCATTCCCAGGAAAAATAGGTGATAAAGCTTATGTCATGAAAGAAGGTCTAAAAAGAAAATTTGACCCTCATTACCATGGTCCATATAGAATTGTGGATATTCTAAATAAAAATAATGTTATTTTATTAAATGATGAGGGACACAGGTTCCAAAAACATGTTGATAAATTAAAAATTGCTTACGAATAACAATAATAACATAATTTTAATTTTTAGATGACTGAATCTATCATTTTCTTCCCACCACTACAAGGAGAATTAGTACCAGCTTTTACATTCCCAAAAGGAAACATTGATGATATATCATATCCTAAAGGAATACTTGAGGAACTATCCGCAGAATACAACCTAGATAAGCCCATTTATTTAATTGATAAAACCACTGGTCCAGACTTGAATAGACTATGGCAAGTGAAGTGCACAGTGACAGATAACAAAAACAATAATGTGTTCATTGCAACTGGGAATGAATGCAGAACGATCAGAGAATTAGAACATTCAGCAGCTAAGATAATTCTAAAAGAATTAAATAACACTTATTTCTTTAGTGAAGAAGAAAGACCCAAAAACCTAAAACGAAAAATTTATGTAATGTCCCACGACGAACCGTCAGTGTTAAAATTAAAACTTTTCAAATGGGAAAACTGTTGTGAATATTGCTATAAAAGGGGGCATACTAAAGAACAATGCTTTAGCGAAATCAGAAATAAGAAAATATTAAAAATGGAAAATCCAACAACAAGCGCATCTGACGATTCAGACGAATTTTGAAATTTACCAGCTCCTACCCTACCATGGGACTAAAATAACGCGATATATTCCAATTAACAGTTATTTCAATAAAGCATGTATAAAAATTTTAATATATTAACTGTTAATAGGGAATTAAAAAGAAAAATATATATTTATAAATAAATGAATAAATAAAGATAATATAAATATATACATAAACCAATAATACATATATATTCAGATATTTGAAAAATATTATAGACACCTATTATACACATATAATTATCCATAATTTTAAAAATATTATATCAATAAAATATATGTAAATACAAAAAAAATGTATACTTATAATTTAATCAATAAATTAAACAAAACATTAAAATAAGGACGAAAGAAAAGAAGGAAGAGGAATGGTGGTTGCCTTCTTCTTTCCTCTTCATTTAAACAAAAAAAATGTATAATTACATATAAAATAAATAGTAAAATAAATAATAATTACATATAAAAGACGAAAGAAAAAGAAGGAAGAGGAATGGTGGTTGCCTTCTTTTTTCCTCTTTTATTTAATAAAAACCATAAGTTAATCAAATAAAAACTAAATAAATATAATAATAATAATTAATTTTAACTTCATAAATAAATTATAATTTATAACAAAATACATAAATAAAATAACCCAAAATAACAACGGCTAAATATAAATCTGATTGCAGATGGAAATACCTGTTATAAGTTGGATGTTAAATGCCAAAGACTACATCACAACAATTAAAGTCATACTCTTCTTTCAGCTACTCTTATTGATAATAATCATTATCGTGGCAAGAAAACTATACTTCTGCTACTCAATAATGATTACAAGATGGAAAAGACGAAGAAACCAAATACAAACACCATAAAAAATTAACAAAACAAAACAAAACAACCATCCTACCATTACTTACATTGAGGACAATGTAAAGTCTAAGGAGGGAGGAAAGGTCTTAAAAATCTGCAAAAATTTTGACAATTTTAAGCTCAAATTCAACAAAAATAGAATAAGAATAAAAATGAATAGAGCATAAGGCAGCATCATTCAAATGAGCGCGCCAGCTTTAAGCACGCATCGATTTTATATCAACCTTGCTCAAACCTCTTTTACTATGCGTGGCACACCGCGATGGCCGACCAGTGATTCAACTCAACCGATGCACCAACTCTGCCTAAGGATAAGACACGCATGCCTCGCCGACTTCCATCATGAAAGAGCGGCAAATAATTCAAATTCAAATTAATTTCGCTCTTAAATGATGAAAAATCGAAGGTAAAACTAGATAATTTTAACACTATGCACAATAAGCTTTAAAAACTAATTCACTTTAAAATACTAATAAATTATTTATATTGCTATAATTTTAATCTTATAAATTAAAATTAAAATTTTACAATAATATTAGTAATAGTACTGATGATATAATAATATTGTTAATAATTTATAAATTATATTATATCAAATAAGTAAAGAATTTAATTATTAATTAGTGATCATTAATAATTAACCATAGCTTTAACGAATTAACAAATAATATATATTAGTAAATTAATTTTTATTTAATAACCTATAATAATATAAGGATTAAATTAAATAAACAATTGTTGTTGTTGCTATATACAAAAAAAATATATATATAATAATAATAATAATAATTATTATTATTATTATTATTATAAATAAATAAGGTATTACTAATTACTAACATACAATATAATTATTGCTTTAATTAATAATTAACAAAATCAAATAGTATAAATTATTATTGAAATTAACAATTTTAATCAATTTTATTAAAATTGTTATTATTATCATTAAAAATGAATTACATAATGATATTAAAATTTTATCATTAATTAATAAATTTTGTTATACTATAAACCCATACCAAAAATTATATAAATTTACAGAAAATAACTTGGAATTTATGGATATCATTAATTTTTAATTGTTAATAATTATTATTAATAAATAATGCCATTTGAAATACTCGAATCGAGCCGTTAGTGTCAGGCAAGTATAATGGAGGAGGAGTCGACCGGCTGTGCGGAGAAGTGAAAGGCCTCACGCCCACTTGCCAATACTCGCACGCTGGGACCAAGGCCTCTCCCCTCATGCCGAGCGAAGCGAGAACCGCTTGGTCAGCCATGTTGTCGGTCTCATGCCTCTCCCCTTATACAGAGCGAAGCGAGAACCGCTCGACCCGCCATATTGTCGGCTAGACGAATACTTCTATAATGCATTATTAACACGCAATCTAACACAAATTTTCAGTTTTTTTTAATATTTTAATAATTAATATTTATAAATTATTATTTAATAATTGTTTAATATCTAATTAATTATTATTTATTAATTTTTTGATGTTTAATATTAATTTATTGTTTAATATTTATAAATTATTATTTAATATTTGTTTAATATCTAATTAATTATTATTTATTAATTATTTGATGTTTAATATTAATTTATTGGTTAATATTTGTAAATTATTATTTAATATTTGTTTGATATTTATTTATTGATTAATATTTATAATGATTGATACTTATTTATTTATTGTTTAACACTTATTTATTATCTATTAATTATTATTTAATATTCTTATTTAAAACTTGTTGTTTTACAATGAAATATTTTAGAAAGTCTAATGAAATTACAAACAACTGATTTTGCGAAATTATTGTTGTTAAAATGTTATAAACAATTTTGAACCAACTAAATTATAGGCGTGCAAGAATGTAGTATTGTACGAATAAAAAAATGTTATATTTTATTTTAACATTTTTAATGCTAATATATTATAATATTTTATAATTATTATAATATGTTATAAATAAACAATTTAAACTTATTTTAATTATTTTCATTATTTATTCAATATTTTATTTTATATCATTTAAAATTTTAATTATTGAAAGATATTTTAATAATAGTTTCACATTCAACATCAAATCTCAAATTGAAAATAATTGAATTTTCTTGTATGGAAGAAATTTAATTTTAAAACTGACAATTATTTAATAATTTCGTTATACATTTTTCAACTACTTTAATTCGCTAATTTTAACTAAAATAGCGTTTTTAAAGCCATTTCATAAAAATCAATTATTTAACAATAATTTATACAATTTATTTCTGAAATTGGATCAATTATTTTCACCAATTAAAACTTTTATAGTTATTTAATATTTAATAATTATTATCTATCATTTATTTGTTCAAATTTTATTTGTAAGGTAAATAAAAACGAATTCATTCAGACCAAATGTTATTTTATATATTCCTCCAACGTTTTAAAATCTCAACGATTTCCTTTTCAGAGAGTCTATCAAACAATAATATAAAAATTCAAAATGTGATAAGCGAATTTACAAATTAATACAATATTATGAATTATAATAAATACAAAATAATAAGAGTTTGAAATTTCTTAGCGAAATAAATCAGTGATATTGTTTACATCATCTTTTACAAATTGTCATAAAATATAAAAATCGTTACAAAAAAAAACAAAAATTAAAATAGGTCAATTATTAGGATAAATTATTTTGTATTGAGAATTGACAACAAAATATTAGAAAGTAAGAAAATGTAAAAAATTTTCGCAAGAAGAACAAGAATTATAAATGTTAAATAAAAAGGGAGAAAGATAAGTACGGTGAAATAAAATAATACGATTTAAGAAAAGTACAACATTTATTCAAAATAAACACACGCACATTCATACTACAAATGTAAAACACACATGCTACGTACACATACAATTAAATAAACATAGATTATGATTCAAAATATACACAAGTTCACACTACAAAAAAAATAATAATAAAAAAAAAATTTTAAATTAACACAAAGAAAAAGAAGAAGAAGAAACACTAAAATTCACTAAAAGCACTCTCCACAGGCACACAGTTTCAATTTCAAAGGATCCTCCTCAATCAAGGCTGTCACATTTTCTGGCCTTATGTACCAGGAAGGGCCTGGATCTTCTTGAGACGACATGCTCCCCACAATAACAATAAACAGGACGATCAGCTCGACTATAAAACAAAAGAAAAAGGGAATTATGAAAAAAAGAAGAGGATAAAATACATATTAATAAATATTAAATTAGGGGTACTCACAATAATAAATTCATCATCGACGTCATTTGTGCCGAGTCCGTAACAGCTTCCCTTTTTAAACGCTTCAGTTGGCTTCGTCGAGTTTTTGGGTCTATCGTGAAAGGCTGCAACTCTCTCCTAGGACTGATGCAGCTAGTGCATGCAACGATTGCAAAAACATCAATATGTTGATGCCACATTTTCTTTCATTCGACACTGAAACATAACAAATATTTTTGGTATCAAAACCGTTATAAACACTGAGAGTTAACACTATTTAATTGCACATCAATGCTCACTTTTTTCGTTAGACGCACTCTCCATCTTAAGAAGTAGAACTACTGAAGATGTCCCGAATGCCATCATCATTTATAGGGATGCAAAATGCTGATGTTAACAAAATTGCATGGGAAACAAAGGGTCAACGACTGTCCTGCGAAAGAAGAAATCCACACTTACCTTAAGAAGATGATTAGAAAACATAAACAACACATATCACTACACGCCTCACTTCACTATACTTATCTAGGCGCCGCCGATTGTAAGATGAGCACAAGGATATCAATATCACCAAGAACACTGTATGAATCTTGTAATCAGGGTAATAAAAGACAGTGTCAATTTCGGCATTTCAAGTCTCCACATAGGCATCTAAATGATAAGAATTAAATTTCATCGGGACGATGAAAGAGTAAGGAGGGAGGACTGTTACATCCCAGATACATTTTTGTTTTTGATAAGATTGTAAAGAATATGCTTTGTGTATCTGCAATGTAACAAAAAGCTAAAGGAATGCAATTATCTTATTTTGACATATAACACGCGTGTTAAAAAGACTTGAAAATCCGAAATTGACACTGTCTTTTGTATCAATAAATAATAATAATTAATTATAACATTAATAACAAATAATAATAAATTATTGTAACATTAATAACAAATAATAATAATTAATTATAACAAGATAATAATAAAATGTAACAACAAAATAATAATTAATAATAAGTGTGTTCAGATAAATATATTCTTGTCATTCATCCAACCTCGTCCCAACTTTAATTTTTCTAAATTAAAGTTAAATCGAGAAACACTAGGAAATATACTAATAAGGTAAGACATAACAAAAATATAAAAGCGTAAAGTACTCACATTTTGGAAATTCTGAGGTGCCATTATGTGACTTTACTCATCTGATTAACTGTTAGGGTCAGTTAAGCTTCTTTGTAATTGAAATGACAGTAAAGAAATAGTAAGAGTTAAATTAATGCGATTTAAGAGTGAAGTAAACGTCAGAATGGCAAAATAGTAATGTAGGATTAGGATAGAAGTGAATAAATAAATAATCTGATTAACTGTTAGTGTCAGTTATGCATCTTTGTGTTAGGAATGACAGTGAAGAAATTTTGACTTTTACTTCACTCTTATATCGAATTTATTTAACTTTTGCTATTTCTTCACTGGCATTCCAATTACCAATAAGCTTAACTGACCCTAACAGTTAATCAGATGAGTAAAGGTACTCGCACATCTCTCCTGTCTGCTAGTGATGGGATATCGAAAAAATTTGACATCGATATTTCGCTTATCGATATTGCATCAGTAATATTGATATTTAAAAATATATCGTTATCGAAAACAAATATCGATATATCGTAAAAACGATATTGCGCATGCGCAAAACAAGAGTGAGAGAAAAGGTGCTTCAAATTTGAATTCACTGACTCTCTTACTCCTTTTTGTTACAATAATAACCTGCAGACAGCCCTGCCTGCTTGCAAAAATGTTTATTATTATTATTAATGACTAATTAAATATTATTTGTTAATAAATATAAAAAACGTAAATAAATAAAACGTTAATGATAAAGAGAAAAATAAAAAATATTTAAAATTATTTAAATAGGAAAATAGGATTTTTATATTAATTTATACTCTATTAGTATAGACAATATACAATAAAACGTTACAAAAACTTTAATTCAAGTAAATTGAACATAATTAACATTTTAAATTGAACCTCTTTTATCTTTTGTACTTATAGATTTATTTTTTCGTCTCTTGAGTAGCCACTTTTTGGTACGTGGAATATAATTGGAAAATAATAAATTTATTATATAAAGCATCGCAGGGTGTATATACATATTCTTTAAACAAACAAAATAAAAAATATAAATATTTTAACTGGCTTTTAAATACTCGCTTTTTAATTATGGCTTGTATGCAATATATTTTATATATATAAATTTAACTCTTACTTGTATTTAGTACTACAAATAGTTACAATTTCTTCAATAATTTAGAAAACTCAAAACGTGTGAAACATCGTATTGTCATTGCGCAATAAATATCGATATTAAAATTTTTATCGATATTAGTAACAATATATCGTAACGTTAATATCGATGTTAAAATATCGATTATCGTGACGAATATATCGATATGGTTCGATATTTCATATCGATATCCCATCACTACTGTCTGCCTGCATGCATGGGCTAGCATTCAGGCGATCGTTTACACCTCGATTTTCCGAGTTGACGCGAAGCGGAAAAGTGGCGGTGAATTTCAATTTTCAAAAAGAATTTAATCTTTTTTAATGAGAATTACTAAAAAGAAAGGAAAATAAGTCCAGAAAATTCAACATTTTGAAATGAAATTACTTTTTAATGATTTAATTAGTGAAGAAGTGAAAATAATTTTATTTAGTGTCTCCAACTATTGTAACTCATGGATTTCTAACCTCCTATCTTTTTCCTCTCGGATCTCGACAGAGCAACAAGTTCTCCTTTGGGTAAGTATAGATATTATTTATTTATATTGCATAATAAATACAAATAAATATTTGATTTTTATGTTATTAATGAGGAAAAAGATTCAGATTTTTATGTCTAATTAAATTTTTAAAAAATTTTATAGAATAGAATAAAAGTAGTGCAAAATACCTCAACGTTGGTTTCAAAACTCAATAATTTTTAGTTTCACATTTCATTTAATATTTTTCAAGGTAGTTTGTTACTTGTTCTCCTCCTGTTAATGAATTAAAAAAATGTTTTAAATAATACCTATATATAAACAATATTTTTAACATAACGCTCCCATGTGCTTTTTACAAAAATTCATTACTTTAATGTTCGACAGTGATGAATCGCGACATTATTTCTTTGTCATCCTTATCAGAATCTGATAAAGAAAATATTTCTCTTCTACTACTACTACTGTTACTACGTAGAAGGAAGCGGAAAATCAGAAGGAGATTTAGAGTGAATTTTCTTTGGAAGAGTAGGAAGGAAAAAGGTAATGATTATGATATGTTGAGAAATAATTATTCATTTTTAATAATTTTGTACGCTGAAGAAAAAATATTCTAGTTTTGAGAGGAAAATACCTCCTGCCAAAATTCTCTTGAATCAAGAAAATTTCTCTTAATCGAAGAGTCTTTTTCTCTTATTTTAAGAGGAATATTCTTAAGTGGAGAATAATCCTTTTTTAAATAAGTGGATTCCTTTTGAGCCATATTCATATACAAGAGGAAAATTTGCATTGAAATAAGAGGAATCCTCTTAAAACAAGAATATTTTCTATGCTCAAACAACTATTAACTTTTAAACTAAAAAAATAGACATTAAATCTATATCAATGAACACGTTTTTAATAAATTAAAATAAACTATTTCTTAAACTTTTTCAGGGACTCATAATTTTGGATTGGAGGTGGCGTTAATTGATGAGACTATGTTTCGAAAGTTTACAAGGATGAGCGTAATTCAATACGAAGATCTCCTAGAAAAAGTTGGTCCATTATTGATCAGCCAGCCAACTCGAGAGGACATTATTGATTCATGTACAAAATTAATGCTTACATTGATGTAAGATAAATTAAATCGTTAAGATCTACCTAAAAAGATAAACCAAAATATTTTCATAGTAATTTTTTGCAAGGTATGTAATGAACAAAAAATAAAATTTATCGAATAATTTTTTGTCTATAAAAGATATATTTTCTTTGCAAGAATGAAATTATTTTTATAAATAATAAAATTATGTACAGGAATTCAATTACTTTCATTACACTATTTATAAAATTTTAATTGCACTTAGTATATTTGGATCACTGTTTCAGATTTTTAGCGACATCGTTAATCATACAGTTTCGAATGGGGAATTCTACAGCGGTTAAGTGGGTCTACAAAACTATGGAAGTTATATGGAAAGTACTAGCACCAATGGTACTGTGTTTAACAGAGACTCCTGCGGAATGGAAAAAAGTTGCAGACGGTTGTGAAAGGCATTGGCAAGTTCCTCGTACGGTTGGAGCCATAGATGGAAAGCATATTATCATGCAAGTAAGTGCCATGTAAACTTATACAGGAAGTTGCATAATTGTTTCAATTCCAATGGTTTCCATTTTAAATTACATTTTTATAACGTTAATTTTTTCACAAATATTTAAAGAATAATAAATTCAATGTCCCTTTTGATTTGGAGGGTTCCTATAGAATCTAGAAATCGTAAAAAAGCATAAAATTTTCCAAAACTATACATTTTAGCATTTTGGTCGATGTAGCTGTAGTTACCGACGTTTATTGAACGAGAATTTTCACTTTTTGCAAATTATTTATTTTAATATTTGAAGCAATTTAAAGTAAAATACGAGAGGATTGAAGGCGGAAGAAGCAGTAATTTTTACTTTTTGCAATAAGTTTTCTAAAATCTTTGAATTTTAAAAAATTCATTAACGCCAAAAAATCCAAATAATCGTTTTCACCGCCTTGAATGCTCTGACAATTTTTTTCAAATGGCTTCCAACATTAAAGTAAAGAATTAAGTTCTATCACGGGAGAAGCATTGATTTTAATTTGTTTTCAAGGTTTTTCCAACATTTACAGAGTTTTAACTGAATAATTATTTCCTAAAGTGGGAAGAAATATTTTCTTTTGGTATACCAATTATAATTATAACAATTATAATTGCTAGTTTTAATATTCGAAACCATTTGAAAAAATTTTTAAGAGAATCCAAGGCGGGAAAAGCAGTGATTTTTATTTCTTGACCAATTATTTATTTAAATTTTAAGAGTTTTTGGAAAATCCTTAACAAAAAATAGAAATCATTGCTTTTACCACCTTGGATCTTTTAATAATTTCTTTCGATAGCTTTTAATATTAAAATAAATAATTAATATTACGTGTTGTTTAAAAATTCCGTGACAACAAAAAATTAAAATCACTGCATTCCTCGCCTTGATCCTCTAGCAGTTTTTTTCAAATATCTTAAAACATCAAAATAAGCAATTAGAAATTGAAAACATTTTCGTCGAATAAATAAGTTGGTTGTTTTAATTTCATTTCCGGCCGTAGATCAGGAAAATGATGAAAGTAAGGATACATAGATAAGTTCAATAGTGCAAAAATTGGTTCTTTTCATGTGGACGTTTACATATAAGTTTTATAAAATTGGGAAATAATTATAAAAATAATACCATTTTTTATGTACAATCATATAGAGTTTAGTAAATTGCAAAATTATAGGAAAAAACTGCAATATTAGATTTACAATATTATTTATTGTTTGGTCGCCTCGGGTTAAACAAAATATTGCTAACTGGATTCACAAACATAATTTTTTGAAAAAAGTGTTACAGAAAAATGAACAAATGTTTCATATGTAATTAAAAAATATATTTTTTCTTAATTTACAGGCTCAACCACACAGCGGCTCATTAAATTTTAATTACAAAAAGCAACATAGCATAAATTTATTGGCTGTTTGCGATTCGGAGTATAAATTTATCGCCATTGATGTTGGTGCAAGAGGCAGAGAAAGTGACGGGGAAGTTTTCCGAAAAAACAACTTGGGAAAAAGGCTTTTTGAAAGAACTCTTAATCTTCCACCCCCATCGAAGATTTCTCCTGTCGGTGCAGTGTTGCCCTATTATTTTGTTGCGGATGAGGCTTTTCCGTTAGATCAAAATATTATGCGGCCTTTTCCAGGACGCTCGACTGGCCTAATGCCATTTAATGAAAGAATTTTCAATTATCGTTTAATTAGAGGGAGACGCACGATAGCAAATTCTTTTGAAATTTTGTGCTGCCAGTGCCACGGAATATCACATTTAGTTAATTGCTGTAGCAGCTGTTTGTTTACACAATTATCTACGGAAAGAGGAGGAGAATATGCCAGAGGATACAAGACGTTATTGCCCATCAAATTTTCCAGACAGAATTGTGGATGGTATTGAAATAGAAGGGCAGTGGAGACATGACATTCAAATGGATGCGTTTGCACCCCTTCCTGCTCTTCGACGACGGAATTTGGCTGCTATCAACATCCGACAATGCCTAGTAGATTATTTAGTGAATGAAGGCCAAGTGCCTTGGCAAAATGAGATGGTAAATAATGGGGCATTCTAATGGAAAGGTTTCGAGAACATATTTTCTTGTTTAATTTTTATATATTGTATAACTATTTTTTAAATGTCTACTGCAGTATTTTAGTTATTACTTTTTTATAAATTAATAAAAAGAAGAGAAAGACTGAGTTTGTAAAAATTAAGGTCTTTTATTTTTATATAATATATATTATATTATTATCCTTTCATTAACAGTTGAAAATTAAAATACGCTTTAGAATATTCTTCATAATCACAAATTTTTCCCTGATCAACGGATCAGGGAAATATCAGAAAAGTTTTTGTAAAAATGTAAAATGTAAAATGTAGAATGTTTTTGTAAAAATCCCAAAAGAATTTCGAAATTTTAAATTGAATTTAACAAAATTAAAATTAATTAATTTAAAATTTTTAAACAAAAATTTTGATAAAATTTTACACGAATATGTAATTATTTTCCAAAATAATGAAAATTTGACAGGGATTCTATTATTAAAAATAGATTGTGCATAATATAATATATTTTCACGTAAACTTAAATTTTAAACAAATGGAATGAAAAATTTTCAAATAACTTTTTCAGAAATTATTAAAAATACTTTAATTTTATTTTAAAATAGTAGAAAATAATAATTAAATTGAAATTATTAAAATAATTTCGATTAAGTTTTCGTAATTTCTATGGAGAAATAATAATTATTAAATGTTTTTTTAAAAAAGGAAGTTGTAAAATGTTTTAAATTTATAGTACTAAAGAAAAGTTCTGATTTTTGGTGTTGAAAAACTATTGAAAAAATTGAATTCTTTTTTAAAAAATTGCCATGTACTACTTATAAATTTTAAAATCACCAAAAATATTATTGCTACCTAAACTTTAATTTTTTCTATTTATTTATAATATTATTTATTAAATGTTCAAAGAATAATTTTACTTAAAAATTGAAAAATAGAATTCTAGAATATTTAAGTTGACAATTTGTAAAAATGAAAGTGTAGTAAAGACTAAGCTAATTAACATTCCCTGGAATTGAATTTAATATATTCAAATTTGTTAAAAATGTTAAGTATTTAAAAAAGTTATATGTTACGGAAATTTGAGTCTAATGAGTTATTGTTTTACAAAGAGTTTAAATTATGTATATTAAAATGTCAAAGTTTAATCAAAATAGAAAATTTGTTAAGTATTGCATATTTTTTCAAGCTGGTAACAATAAAAAATCATTTTAAGATTTCGAAATGTTTTATTTTTTTTAGAAACACAAATTAATTAAACAAAATAAAGAATTTTTTATAAGATCCATCACACGCCTTTTTTACTTTCTTTTAGTAAGTAGGCATCGTTCTGTGTGAAACTTGTATCCTACGTTTCTTGTATCAACGTAGAATAAATGTCATAAATGGTTGTAATACAAAATTAAAGTTCGTTTTCCTCGAGTTTTTGAAATATGTAATTTGTGCTAATTTTGAACTTTAATTTTTCAATTTATTTTTTTAGAATTGCGCAAAATTGATTGTTAAAAGTATTACAGTTATTCTTTAAAGAAACTTTACTATGTTGTTCAATTAGATTATTTTCATTGGATTCGAGAGTTGTTCTGTTAAATATACAAGCTAATTTAAACAATATAAATATATTTCTGTAAAAAAATTCAATTATTTTTATGAATTAAAATAAAATTCTTGGTAATATTCTATTGTCTTTATACAAATAATAATAAAAATTATTAGCAATAATCCAAATATTTTCGAAAATTTTAATAAAATTTAATTTAATAGTTCATAAAATTCAATTATTTTTAAAAATTTTAATTAGAACTGTTAAACAAATTTTATTTTTAAAAAATTTCAAAAAAATTCTTAAAATAGAAATTAATTAGAATTTTTAAAAATGTTATAATAATTCTTCCTGAAAATTAAATTATTTTTCTAAACAATAAAATTCTTCGAAGGAATTCTATTATTAATTCTTGTTTTATTTTTGATAAAAGTCTTTGAAATAATTGGATGTTTTTCAATACATTAATTTCAAAATAGGAAATATTAAAAAATGAAAAATTATTTAAAAGAAGTTAAGCAACAAAAAAGCAAACAACAACTAACTTCAAAATGAAAACAGATTACCGGATCACGAACTTTATTAATATAGGTTTTTAATATTTCTAAAAAATGAATATGACCATTGTTTTTCTTACTAAAAAACGAATAAAATTTTCTATCTTTACTTAATTGGTTTTACGGCAAATAGAAATTTTTTAAATAAGTTTATAGTTTGGGATGTCTAGACACCCTAGTTACTCCTTAGAGGGTGAGTAAATTCAGTTACTCCTCCTAGGGTTAAAAATAATTGAATGACAAACAAAAATTCTTTACATACCTGCTGGCTTCTTCGGAAAACCATAATTTGGCTTTTTACTTGAACCTTCGTCACTAGGTCCTTCCTCACATGAAAAATACTCACTTTCTGAGTCAACTTCCTCCCCAGGCTTTTTTTTACATTTGAGAGCGTACTATGGAAATTAAACTTAATTGAAGCATTGTTTCTAAGACTATTCACATATACTTTTTAAATATAAATATATATTTTACATACGATCATGAATCAGCATCATCCTGGGGACATATGTATTGGAAAATTAACGTTTTTTTCTTTTAGATTTCAAATTATCAAAAGAATAATATTTTTTTATTAAAAACACTTTTGATATTAGTAAAACAAAATGTTGAAAAAGGTATTTTCAATGAAACGAAATAAAAGTAATAATTTATAAAACATTAAAATAAAAGTACAATTTGGACGCAGAAAAGGTTAATTTTTCAATTCATGTTTTACATTATATTCTGAATAATAATGTTTTTGCCTCTTTTCTGAATAAGTATGTACTTGCTTTATTTGGCAAATAAGTATGATATTGCGCTAACCCGACGATAAACAAAATAAACAGTTTAATTAAAAAGTACGTCAAAAGTGCCATCCATATATAATTCTTTTTGATTATTTAGGGTCTCCAACAAAGTTGTGCTTGACAATAACAGTGCATAATCCTGTTCATCTTGAACACACTCTACGACCATCTTATTAAATATATTTTTTTTCTTAATCATTTTCTCGAAATCTTTTAAATCCCGCGGCTGTCTAAATCCATTCTTTCTTATTATCCTTAACATAATTTGTTTCATATTATTCCATTTCAATGTAACACACTTCCCATTACTTTCGAATCTAATAAGTTGTTTAATATTGTGATGTAAGGCGCATAAACATTCCATAAAACTTAAAAAAGTTAAAATTTACATGATAGAGAAATAATTATATTCCAATTTCTGTTCAACTAAATAGAATTATAAATTTTTATTTAAAAAATAAACTTTAAATAAAATACGTAAAGTAGAATGTCAAAGTATTAAACTATTTTCATGACTTAAAATATATAAAAGAAATTTGGATTTCGGTACTTTTGAATAATTTTGTTAGGTCATCGTAACGTATTTTTCAATATTAATAATAATATAAATAATAATAATAATAATAATAATAATGGGAATAACAATAAATAATTGTTATTAACATATTATTAACAATTATAAACAATTATTAATTAATGAAAATAGTAATAATAAGAATAATAAAATAACAATAACTAAATTTAAACAATAATAATGTTTAAAAACGAATAATTATTTATAATAACAAAATAGTAATAATTAATGTAACAATAATGACAAAATAAGAAAAATAAGCAATTGTAATAATAATAACAAGATAGTAATAAAAGTAACAACAATAATAATTAATAATAACAAGATAATAACAATTTGTAGCAATAAATAATAATAATTAATGATAATGTTACGTCAACGTAACGTATTTTTTCATATTAATAATATAAATAATAATAATAATGGGAATAACAATAAATAATAAATAATTGTTATTAACATATTATTAACAATTATAAACAATTATTAATTAATGAAAATAGTAATAATAAGAATAATAAATAATAATTAAATTTAAACAATAATAATGTTTAAAAACGAATAATTAATTATAATAACAAAATAGTAATAATTAATAACAAAATAAGAATAATAAGCAATTGTAATGATAATAACAAGATAGTAATAAAAGAAATAACAATAATAGTTAATAATAACAAGATAATAACAATTTGTATCAATAAATAATAATAATTTTTTTTTTTTTTTTTTTTTGCTTAGGGACTTTTGGGAAATCTGCCTACAGATACCTTGGATTCCGCACTCCATGGTTATGTGGGGTTGGTATAATAAAACAGAAGAAAAATAAAAAAAAACGAAAATAAATAAGTATTATAGTAGATTTAGAATACTAGCGACCTACTGCCAGCCCGACCCACTAAAACCCGTAACCCTTCTTTTGGAGCCCTTTACCCTCCCTCGGAACCGTCGCAAGACTTTAGCCTTCGAGGGTGGCGCTCCAACTCTGTCGCTGCTGCGACTTTGTTCTTTACCTGCGGTTCTCCTGCGTCAATAGTTAAAAAAAAAAAAAAAAAAAAAAAAAAAAAAAAAAAAAATTTTAACTATTTCCATATAAAAGCGAAATAAACAGCACAACAATAATAAACAAAAAATAAATGTTAAAACAAATGCTGAAATGGTGTATAATGTCAAAAGATAAAATATTAAACAGGTGTAAAAGAGTATCATATAAAATAAACAGATATATAAAAAAAAGTCAATAGGTAAAAAATTGTATATGGACAGATAAATCACAAAATAAATTAAAATTGTATAAGGACAAATAAATAACAAAATAAATTAAAAGTGTATAAGGACGAATAAATAACAAAATAAATTAATACAAAAAAGACGAACAAACAAATTAAAAGCTGCTTAAATTACGCTTTTTTGCGGCCGTCGAGATCCTTCCTCGACATGACCGAGATTATGAAGTTCTCAACTTGTCGCCAATTCTCTTCTGACTGGGTCATCAGCGATACCATGTTCTCCGGTGTAACTTCACTGTTTACACCTTCGAACATGGCCCGCCTCTCCAAGTCCCACTTCTTGCATGAAAAGAGGGTGTGTTCTGCGTTGTCCACAGGGAACTGACAGTACGCACACACCTCGTTTTCGCGTAATTTAAAGCGATACAGGTACGCGTTAAAACACCCGTGGCCTGTAAACGCTTGCGTCAAATAATAGGAGACTTCTCCATACTTTCGGTTTATCCAGGTGGTGAGCGTTGGAATAAGCCGATAAGTCCATCGGCCTTTTTCCTCCCTATCCCATCTGTCTTGCCAAGTCTCGACGAGTCTGCTCCTCGCATTCTTGCGGATGCAGGCCTTGCTGAGTCTTACTGACTCTGTGGTCTGGAGATTATTTTTATCTTGAAAAAGGAGAAACAATTCCTCCCTTTCCCTCGCCATAAGATCGGCCGGCGGGACACTTGCAAGGACCTGCACAGCACTTGTCGAGACCGTACAATACGCAGATACGATTCTAGCATTGATACCTCTCTGGGCCGACAGCATGTTCTCGCAAATTGTTTTGCTTCTGAACTTGAGCGAGGGAGCCCATGCTGCTGCTGCGTAAAAGAGCTTAGCATGGGCAACACTCACCACTAGTCTCCTTTTCTTTTCGCGTGGTCCGCTAACATTCGGCATAATACGTGCCAAATTTGCCGCACACTCAATCGCTTTATTCAACGCCGTTGCTATGTGGTGATGGAAGTTTAACCTTCCATCGAGCTCCACACCAAGATACTTTATATACTTGCTCCACTTGACCTCGAATTCGTCTATCACGATTCGTGGGACTGTATAACCACGTCTGTCTGTGACGAGCAGAGCTTCGGTCTTTTCCAGGGCCATTTGAAGACCTCTGGCATCCAGCCAGCTCTTGACTCGCCGCAGACATTCGTTCACCAATGTCCCAAGGGCTTCATCGCTTTCGGCTGTGCACACGACCAACGCGTCGTCCGCAAAGCCGATGATAACCGCGCCTTCGGGTAGATCCATTCGCAAGAAGTCATCGTAAGATACATTCCATACGAATGGTCCCACCCTCGAGCCTTGAGGGGCACCACTTTGCATCTCCTCCTTCAGAGTCCAAGTGTCCCCCTCATATATCACCCACCTGTCGCTAAGATAATTATCCATTATCCGCAACAAATAGGGCGGTATTCCTTTGCTCATCATCGACTCGATGAGATCTTTCCATCGCGCGGAGTTAAACGCGTTGCGTATATCTATGGCCACTAAAGCACAGAAGCTCTTTTTCTTCTGTGGTCCCAACTTGTTCTTTCCGGCTTTGGCAATGTCCACAACTGCCTGTATGGCATCAACTGTAGACTTGCCTTTACGGAAACCAAATTGGTGATCCGATAGACTATTCTCTCCTGTCAAGTGGCTTTGCATTCTCTGCAGAACCATGTCCTCTAGAAGTTTACCCATCGTATCCAACAGGCATATGGGCCTGTAGGACGAGACTTTATCTAGGGGTTTTTCACCTTTCCTTAGGAGGACTAACCTCTGTCGCTTCCAGTCGCGGAAGAACTCTCCTCTCGCAAGGCAAAGATTGAAGCATCGAAGCAGAATTTGGGGTGAAGTTTCGATTACCAGTTTTAGGATCTCGTTACTTATCCCATCGATTCCAGGCGCCTTGCCTGTTTTTAATCTTTTACCTGCATTTCGTAAATCAGTAAGAGTGAAGAGTTCATCCTCACCGACTTCACAGCTATTCCAGTCCATCCTAAGCCATGGCTCCGCAGGAGGAAAGAGAGCTTGTATTATCTTTTTGACCCAATCGGGACTGTCCAGGCCGGGGGTCTTTTGCCTCGTTCCTAATTTCTTAGTAACGATTTTAAAAGCCAGACCCCATGGGTCTTTATCGACATCCTCGATTAAGTCTTTCCAACAACGGCGTTGCGACGCACGAATCTCTTTCTTGAGGTTTTTCTTGGCCTCCTTGAATGCTTTCTTCAGCAAAGGATCTCCCTTAGAACGGGTATATGTCCTTCTAGCTTTAAAGCATGCTTTGCGCAAGGAGGCCAGCGCATCCGACCACCAGTGCACCGAGCTTTTCCGTGAAGGGGTACATCTGCGACGCCGCATAGATGCGTCACAGGCAGCGATGACGGTTTTCCTCACCGCTCGCACCTCTCTATCCAGAATATTTGGCCTCTGCACCCATCCCAATTCCTCAATGAGGCGGGATTCTTCCAGGGAACGGCCAAATTTCTCCTTATTAATTTTCTTCAGGTTCCAAGAGGGGCGTTTTCGACACGGAACTTCCGGTCTTCTACCACCTCTCGTGTCTCCCACTGAGACTGAAAACTCGATGCACTGATGGTCACTTGCGGTATACTCCTCAGAGACCCGCCAGTCGCTTATGCGTTTGAATAGGAGAGATGATGATATCGTTATGTCGATTATTGATCCGATTCTATCTCTTCTAAACGTCCAAGTCCTTCCCCGGTTCACAATCATTAGATTGTTCCTGGAAACCATTTCTCCGATCATTCTGCCTCGTTTATCGAGCCTTGACTCGCCCCACTCCGGTGACTTCGCATTAAAATCACCTGTGACCAGTACATCCAACCTGGATTCTCTAAGGCTCTTTTCGAGTTCCTCAATGTCGACTTCGAAGTCCGTCAGTGGATCGTTGGGCGAGAAGTAACAGCTATACATTCGTATGTTTGTCACTTCCACCCACACGAATCCACTGCTTGTCTCCAGGAAACGGTCAACCCGCAGTTCAGGTTTGCACACCTGCACGGCTGCCCTACCTGACTTATCCTGGTACCAGTTAATAATAATTTGTAACAACAAAATAACAAATAATAGTTAATAATAACAAGATAATAATTAATTATAACAAAATAATAATTAACAATAAGTTATAATAATGTAAACAATGATAACAAATTGTAATAACTATAAATAATTAACAAACAACATAAAAATATAATATTAAATTGTAAAAAACATATGACTCAGAAGATGTGAACACGTGCGATCTAAAAGCTGAGTCAACGCAAGTGTTTCTCTAACATTGGGTTTCTCAGTAACCCATTAACGCACAATTGCCATTGTATCTCATCGGCGCCAGCCAGGACCAAAAACTTGCTGTTTTAAGGTAAACAGATAAACCACTTAAGACTCACTTTTAGAAAGCTAGTGCTCATTTTATCTTTCCATAATTTTGATCTCTTTTAAATATACTGTGTTCAAATAAGTTTATTCTTGTCATTTATCCAACCTCGTCCCAACTTTAATTTTTCTAAATTAAAGTTAAATCGAGAAACACTAGGGAATATAATAATAAGGTAAGACATAACATACCTCATTATTTTTGGTGCATCGGCCGTCGTGAACGGATAAATGCAAGAGTAGTTTAATTTGAATATATTATTATTTTTGCTTCATTGACCGTCGTGAACGGATAAATGCAAGGATAATTTTGATTTCAAATATATCATTATTTTTGGTGCATCGGCTGTCGTTAACGGATAAATACAAGAGTAGTTTAATTTGAATATATTATTATTTTTGCTGCATTGACCGTCGTGAACGGATAAATGCAAGGATAATTTGATTTCAAATATATCATTATTTTTGGTTCATCGGCCGTCGTATAGGGATAAATGCAAGAGTAGTTTAATTTGCATATATTATTATTTTTGCTGCATTGACCGTCGTGAACGGATAAATGTAAGGATAATTTGATTTCAAATATATCATTATTTTTTGTGTATAGGCCGACGTAAACGAATAAAAGCAAAGAAATTAGAATTTAAAAAATAGTGCATTATTTTTGGTGCAAGAGTAGTTAATTTGAAATAATATAATCCTTAATTTTTGATAAAAAATAATAACAATAATTTTTATAATAACAATAATTTTCATAAAAAATAATAACAATAGTTTTAAATTAAAATTGTACAAAAAAAATAAATTAAATTAATGACATTTCAATATTTTTTTAACAGAATAAAAATTTATAACATTTTTCAAACTAAATTTTAACATAATAAAATACTTTTTATAATAATTAAAAATAAGTAAACAAGAATAAAGTAAAATTAATAAATTAATAAACATTAATAATAATAAAAAATTAATAACAATTTTCAAATTCTCACATCTTTGATAAACAAATTATATCGAATTAAATACCATTCTAAACATTAAGTTAGAATTAAAAACTATAAATAATAAAAATTAATAAACAATAATAATAATATTAAAAATTTATAACAATTCTTTAAAATTTCATTTTTTAACTTTATTAAATTAAATAATTTATGTACTAACTTGTAACATCAAACAAAAATTAATAATAAATTATTAAACTAATAAACAATAACAACAATAAATTTATAAATTTTTTTTAAATTTTCATTTTTGTGACTTAAAAATTAAACAAACTCAATCATTTTTGTACTTTGCTTAAAATTCAAATAAATATAATAAAATTAATAAATAATAATAATAATAATAATAATAATAACAATTTTTTCAAATTTTTCATTTCAGACAAAAATTTTTTTTTCTCTTTAAACAAAATTATATAATTCAAATTTAAAATAAATAAATAATAATAAATTAATTAACAACAATAATAATAACAGTTTTTTTAAAACATTTTTCAATTATTCATGTCTAAACAAAAAAATTGAAACCGAATTAAATAACTCTTGTAAAATAATAATAAATTAATAAAAATAATAAATAATTATGAATAAAAGATAAAATTTAAAAAAAATTATTTTTATAAATTGTTTATAACTATTCAAAATTAAAAAATAAATAATTAATCATAATAATAAAGTCATTTCTCGTTCTAAAGTACAACGTTGATTTAATACATCTCGATAAAGGCGATTTATTTCTGTTCTAATATGTCTTTCAACATAAATAAATTTTGAATTTATATAAGTGGATATATCTAGATTTTCAATTTTTAAATCATCTTTTCTTAGAAAAATATCATTTGGGGTTGTTTCAAAAATAAAAATTTTTGGGTGCTCAGTTCTAATAAGTTTGTAGTTACAGATAGGTATTGTACCTGTTTTAGAAAAGACAAAGGTGTATTCATTAGATACTAAAGAATAAAGAGTTTCATGGTTTTCTTTATCTATTATTTTTTTTACTTTACCTTCAAATAAAACTTCATATTTGTTAAAATTGCAAATATCTTTTGGCAATGCATCCCAGAAGGGATATCCATTATTTTCGTCCAAACAGGTTGTTGCGGATAAATGGCAAACTAACCCTGATCTTAAAAAAACTTTATTTGTGTCCAAATCTACAGTTGCTCGATAATCGGTAAGTCTAATTTCAATAGATCCCTGGACAACTACACTTGACCAAGTTCCTATAGCATCTGAATATTTAACGCCATTACATTTACCTTCGTTATCTATTGTTACGGCTATTGTTAATGTTCGCATATTTGTTTGATTAACTTTGAGTTCTGTTATTACTGTGTCACCAAAAGTAAAAGTTCTAAGGTTATGAATTTCTCTACATTTTTCGTTTGAAATTTCGCTTATGTATTCTGCTTGTCCTTGACTAACTACTGAAGCGTGTGAATACATTACACAATAATAAACAATACGATTTACTTTAATTAGACATTGCATTACCTGAATCGAAGTGCGTCCACTGAATTGCATTAATTATACGTACTGGTCTGTCGTTTCTATGTTTGTTTTCCTATCGTCACAATCTCCTACTTCAAGGAGTGATATTGTTGTTTTATTTAGTCGGTTGGAAGCGCAATCAAACCCTACGATTGCATTGGTGTTTAAGAAGAGAGTCGAAAAAAGACTTATTACCGGAAGTATAATTAGTAGGTTTGTTTCCATTTTCTGTAAACGGAGGGTTTTATTGTTAGGGAAAAAGATATACAGAATATTTTAAGACATTTCTTGTTAGGTTATAGTTAGTCTATGTTCTCCGTTGTGATTTCGTCTGGTTTGCATGTATTCGTTAGTGATTAATCTATTAAGGAAATGTGATATATAGGTGGAGGTATTAGTGGTTGGTCTGTAAGTTTTAAAGAATGTATAATATGCTATAAAAAAGGTTAAGAATGTAATTATTGGAAAAATACTTAAAATAAAAACATATGTATATGTTTTAGATAAATATTTTTGTAAGGGTTCGTTTTTCAGGAGATGTTTAAAAGAGGTAAATGGGGTGTTTGAGTTTGAATTAATGACTTTATGTATTTTATCCCAATTAAGAGTTTGTGTAGTGATTTTAGGCAATAATTAATCCTCAATTATTAATTCAAAATTCGGAGTAGAGACTTGAGAGTCTATTTTTTTATTAAGAAAATCTTCTGATAAGAGTGTTACGTTATTACTTAATATTTGACATCTAGGTTTTATCTGTAAAATTCCTGTTCCTTGGATGCTGATTTCATTTTTATAAGTGTTAGCGCATTGTACATTAACTTTTGTGGTTGTGGAAAAAGCATAAAGCCAGCCTAAATGGGCCTCAAGGGAGGTCCACAGTACGGGTTTAAATTTGCGTTTTGTATTTTAGGAAATGATGCACACATTAGGGCTTTGGAGAAAGTTAAATAACAATTATTTGGAATACTTACATTTGAGGTAAAGTAAGTTTCATTATTTAAAGCTAAGCCAATATAAGTGTTTTGGGGTTGAATATGTAATGTGAAAGTAAAATTGGTTAAAAGTGGTACATACGTTGGAGATGAGTGGACTTTAAACAGTGTGAAAGTATTCTTTAACAGTAATGGAACGTATGCGACGAAAAGAATGTAATTTTTTACTTTAAGGCTTTTTACTTTGATAATTGGGTCTATATCTCTAAAATTTGTTATTTTTAATAGTTCATAAAAATCATTGCTGAGAAAATTTTCACAAAATATATTTATCGAGATTGAATCTTTTTCCATAAAAGCAATTATATCCTGTAATATATTATTATAATGCACAAAATTTTCTTCGATGTCATTTAAATAATTTAAAATATTTTGTTCACTTATTGTTTCGTTTTCACGTTTGAGTTGAATTTTCAAGGTTATGTCATTACAAAATTCTATAATTTCGTTTAATGGTTGAGTTAATATGTTTTGAAATACGTAAATGTTATGAGATTCTTCTGTAAATTTTTGAGTTTCAAAAAGGTTTGCTTTAAAAAATGTACCAAAGATTTCAAGTTAATTTTTCGTTTTTTCCAGTAGTGGGGGTTTCAATTTGTTTTAGTAATTGGTGGATTTTTAAAACGTTATTTTCAAAAATGCGAGATGATTCCACCATTTCTATAGTGTCGCACAAAATATTTGAGGTTCTATGCTTGCATAATGAAAATACTAAACTGAATGTTTTCAGAATATTATCTTTTACTTTTAGCGATTTTTGTAGATCTATGTGAGAAATGAAATAATTTTCTCCTTCAATAGAATAAATGTTTTTGATTTTCTCGAAGTATAATCCGTTTTTCTTTAAAAATGGTGTATTAATAAATTGTTCCTCAGTTACAGTTTCTTGAATTAAAAGGATGAGGATAATAAAATATAAGAGTCCTTCGGCTTTCATTGTTAATAGTTGTTTTCCCTAGAAAAATAAAAAAGGAGGGTATTTATTAACTAAAAATTCCAGCATCTTGAATATCACGGAATCCTACTATTCCTGTTTCTAAATTAATTAAATTAGAATGAAATTCATCAACAACATTAAAAGGTAAAACTTTTCCGTTAATAATGAGAAAAATTATGCCTTCAACACGAATCGGTATGCCATCTACTTCTGAAAAATCTATAACTTCGATAAACTCGGCTTGTTCCATTAAAATTGCCTTATTAACAAAACTACTGTCAACGTCACATCTTATTTTAAATTGACTTTTTATGCTAACAATATCAGTTGAGGTAACTGAGATGTCCGTGGGCATTTCAGAAAACTAGATAGATCATCAAATTTAACACCCATTTATAAGTATTGTAATCTTCTTTTACCTGAAACATAAAGAAACGTTCTTCGTGGATTTTCTCAGAAGAAAAGTTTTGCATCGCGACCTTCACAATATCCTATTATGCCAGTTTCCATATTTATAGTTTCGGAATCTGGTTTATTAATTATAAAAAAGGGAATACTAATTCAATTTATTCTAAGAAAAATTGTTCCTTCTGATGAAATAAATTTGTGGTTTATAAAGTGTTTCTCCGATTTCAAAATTGGTTGCGAATTTGCGATCAGAATTTCTTTATTAATAAAGCTATGCTTTATAAAATATTTAAATTCGAATTTTTCCTCTTCATTGATAAGATATGGTGAAGATATTTGGAATTTTGAAGGTAAATCGGACATTTTAGTTAAATTGTGAATACGACCTGCCATTTTAATCATTATATTTATGGATTTATTTCCGTTCTTATTTCTGAAACAAATATTATATACATGTTTTTTTATACTACTTCTTCTAAAATAACTGATAACCTAGGGTTTATGCTGACGTTTCGTCGAATATATAGAGGTTCATCCAGAATATTATTATCATTAAAATATGTTGCAGATATTGGAAAATTCCTAATTAACTTAGTATTTTTTGATACACGACAAAAAATGTAATATATTATAAGCATAGTTATCAAGGTAATTATTGAAAGTACATATAATATTATTTTTGCTGAGATATAATCTAAATTTGTGATTAGAGGTCCATTTAATTTTTTATCTTTTAGAATTTTTTCAAGGTCTGTGAGAGAAATTTCTGAACCGGATTTTGATTTTTCCTGAATTTTGTTCCAATCAAGAGATTTGTTTATAAGTATCGGTACAATTGGTAGTAGAAGTTCCTCAGTAAAAATATTAGAATTTGGTGTAGAAATAAAAGGGTCTATTTTTTATAAGAATGACTTTGCGGAATTAAGGTAATATTTTTAATTTTTAACTGACAATCGGGTTTAACTTGTAAAATACGTGTTCCTTGAATATGAAATTTTGATATTTGAGAATTTGGACAGGTTAAAGTGACTTTTTTCGGTAGAAAGGTAGCATAAAGCCAACCTGTATGTATTTCTAATGAGGTCCACACATGGAAACTGTTAAAATCAATGAAATAATCACATTCGAATTCTGTTGAGGATATAATCATAGATGTTTCGCAAGTTGGATTTAATACTGTACTTAATCTTGTAGGTAAAATTTTACAAATCATTGATTTAAAGGGTGTTAGATAACAATTATTTTGTAAACTTTCGTTTGATGTAAAATATGATTTACTATCTGAAGATAATCCGATATAGGTATTTTTAGGTTTTATATAGATAGTTAATGTAAAGTCTGATCGTAAGGTTGTATAAAAGGGTGATGAATATGCTCTATATAAGTTAAAAAATTGTTTTGGTATAGAAGGAAGTTGTATAATAAAAATAACAAAGCTTCTGAATTTAATAGAATTTGTCTTAATAATTGGAAAAATGTTTTCGAGATTTAAATTGTCAACGTTTTGAAAATCGCTACTAATGAATTCATTTCGAAATTGTGTTAGTGAAATGGGCGTTTTCTGTAAAAATAAAATAATTTGTCCTAAAATGTTATTATATTCTAAAAATACAGCTTCGATATTAAGTAAATATTCTGGATAGTCGATTTTGAATTTTCCTTGACCTCTAAGATTTGAATTAATTTTTTCACATGCATTAGTACAAAATTTTAGTATTTTAAGTAAAGTTTTTACAAATTTACTAGGGAAAACATAAATATTTTCGTTATTTCTATTGATTTCTTCATATTTGGAAAGATCAGCTTGAAAGAAAATATTTAATATTTTACTATATTCAATTTCAGAATAAGATGAATTTTCTGCATTTTTGAGAATGTGTTCTATTTGTTTAATTCTTTCTTTGTATGTGTTGTTCAGTTCATTAATTTCTTTTGATTTACATGTGTTATTTGGATTAGCAATTTTACATAACGATAAGGTTACATGAAAAGTTTCTATTATTTTGTTTTGAATGACTGGAATTTTATCAAAATCGAAGTGAGATATAATATAATTTTCCCTTTCTGATAAATATACTTTTCTTAATTTCTTAAAGTAAAGACCGGATTGTTTTAAAAATTGTTTATTAAAATAGGAATCTTCTATTCCATATATTCCTCGTATTATCAAGATGATTAATAAAAAATAGAGAAGTCCTTTGGTGGCCATCTTAAACAAAAAGAGATAATTTCTCTTTTAGTAAAAAAAAATAATAATTTTATTTTGTTTAAATAGTTGTTTTAAAAGTATTTTATTTTATGAATAAAATTATTCAAAATGAGGAATATGAGATAATCTAAGTCTATTAACATGTACAATCTTAGAAGTTTTATTTAATTTTATTTTAATATTTCCTTTAGACAAAAATTCTAAAACTTCGTGTGGTCCTGTATACTGGTTCCCTAGATTCTTAGGTTTAGGACCTTAAAGTAAAAATACGCTATCTCCTACTTTAAAATTTTGAGGGTTAATTTTTCGATTATAATATATTTTCGATTTTTCTTTAGAATTAAT
This sequence comes from Leptopilina myrica (nomen nudum), assembly GCA_032872475.1. Lineage (NCBI taxonomy): Eukaryota > Metazoa > Arthropoda > Insecta > Hymenoptera > Figitidae > Leptopilina > Leptopilina myrica (nomen nudum). The sequence goes on from CM065461.1 coordinate 8,947,628, forward strand.
CAAGTTTTTTCGTGCGAGAGCTTGAATATCATGTAATTTTGTTACTAAATTGATTAGGTAATTATCATAAGTTTCTAATTTTTCCTCTTGTTGTAAAGGTAAACTTGACGGTAATCGAGGTAATCTTCCGAAAACTAACTCGTATGGAGTACATTTAGTTCCTTCATGAACACTTGTATTGTAAGAAAACATAGCTAATTCAAGTAAATCATCCCACTGGGTATTTTTATTAATGAATTGTTTAAGGTATTCTGCTAATACGTGATGAGACCTTTCTAATGAACCGTTTGATTGTAGGTGAAAAGAAGTGGTTTTAAATTGACGAATACGAAAACGTTTTGCATGTCGCTTCATTAGGTTGCTTAAAAAATTTGTACCCTGATCTGTTAAGACACCTTTTGGGGATCCGAAAATGCAAATAAATTTTTTAACAAATGCATCTGCGATTGTACTGGCTTGTTGGTTTGATAAAGGTACTGCGACGGAGTATTTTGTTAAACAATCTTGTATAGTTAAAATACATTCATTACCATTTTCGGTTGCTGGTAAAGGCGATACAATATCCATTGAAATTTTTTCAAATGCACTTCCTGGAGTGTCTGTAATAATCATGGGATTTTTAGTTTTTACTCGAACTAACTTTTTTAATTGACATTGCAAACAGATTTGTATATATTTTTGAATATCAAGTTTCATGTTTTCCCAAAAATATTTTTACCTAATTCGATTATATGTTTTTGTTACTCCTTTATGACCACCCAAAGCAGAAGAATGTGCTTCTTCAATCAAAATTTGTCTCTGTTCCTTCGATGCATATTGCACATAAGCTTTACAAATTATTATTGTAGTATAAGAATTCTGAAAGGTTTCTTTTAAAATTAGTTCAATTTCTTGCCAATTAACATGATTTATAACAGCTGTTTTCGCAATACTAACCGATCGTAATTTAAGTTTTTCAGTTAAATTTTTAAATGATTGAATTGTTAATTTAATGTTACTTGTTATTTGTGTAATACTTTCGCTTGAATCAGAGGTAATTGGTAATACAATATGTAAAAAGTTATTTCCTTTCTTAATCTCTTTAGCTTCATTCAGTAAAAGATTTTTAAATTGAGGGAGTTCATTCTGATTAAAAAGACTTGAGGAACCATTGTCCATGGGGGCACCTGTTGTCGATAGAAAATATGCATAATTATCCTTCCGCATTCTTAGCTGGTCTTTACATTCTACTACATTACTATACAGGGGTCGAGCTATTGATTTTTCTGTTTCACCTGTACACTGTGCATCAAAAGGGGGGCCACTTGGAGAATCAGGAGGACGTTCCTTCTTGTTTAACAGCTGTGTTTTCGTGTGAAAATCAATACTCTCTGTATCTACTATTTCCTTTATTTCAAAATTTTCGTCTTCTTTTTCGAAACTGTCGTCACTGAATTCTTCACTAGAACTAGAATTATTTTCGCGAATATCATTTTTTGATTGAGTAATTTTATCAATCATTAAGTGAAGTGGTTTTGGACAATTTTGAATAAAAATGGATGGTATAACATTTCCCTTAGTACAATTGATTTGAATCGTTTCTAAATTATCAGATGCTTGTTTTTTAGGAATATTTATTCCATTGTTTTCAAATTGTTGATTTCGATATCGCAAATTTTGGTAATTATTTCGATTTTGATTTTGGAATTGTCGAAAGTTATTTCGATTTTGAAAATTATTTTGATTTTGAAAATTATTTCGATTTTGAAAGTTATTCCGATTTTGAAAATTATTTCGATTTTGGAAATTATTTCGATTTTGAAAATTATCTCGATTTTGGAAATTATTTCGATTTTGAAAATTGCTATTATTCTGAAATTGATAGTTTCTGAAACTATTTTGAGGGGATCTAGAAAAACGCAGGTGTTGTGTGGATTCCCATGGTCGTGCAGGTGAAAGGGAGTTCCCTCTTCTTGTAAAATCGATTTGTTATCTCCGACCTTGTGGAGACACAGAGCGTTGAAATTCATATTGATTTTTTCGTGACCTACGACAATTCTCTTTATTGTGACCCTTAATCCACGTATATCAAGTTAGACAAACAACTTCCATAAAATGAAAAAACTTTTATTGGGTAATTAGCCGCTAATTAGCCGCTATTTAATCGTGAAAAAATTAATTTTGCCGTATGCGATTTTTTAAAAAAAATATGGTGCACTGCTAACTTGATATCAAGTTAGCAGTGCAACCATGCCAAAAAGTTATTTAACGCATTTGAAAATCAACAGGAATTTGCCG